>NDGN011374678.1:0-42329 GCA_002564285.1 Tympanoctomys barrerae
GTTTAGTTTTGTCATTTAAATATCATAGGTGTGTGAATTCAGCAAAATATTCCAAAATAGTCCCGTAATCCATAATAGTAGTGGGTTCCAAAGCAATCTTAAAATGTTAAAACCCACACTTCCTGATTTCAGCATTTCCTACAGAGCTAAGATGATCATAGCTATGTGGTATTGGTAGAAAAAAACAAACAGACCAGTAGAATAAAATAGTCCAGAAATAAATTTTCATGTAAGATCCAGTGATTTAATGAGGGAGCAAAGACCACTTAGTAAGGAAAGGCAGTTTTTATTAACAGATGGTGCTGGGAAAACTGGGTCTCTACATGCAAAGAACAAACTTGGACCTTTACCTAACACCATATATAAAATTAACTCAAAGTGAATCCAAGACCTAACCATGAGAGTTAATGCTAGAAAGTTCTTAAAAGAAAATATAGCTAAGGACAAAAGCGACATGATATTAGATTTGGCCTCAAACCCACTGGGGTTGCTCCTATTAAAAAGAAAATAGCAAGTAGCAGTGAAGATGTAGAGCAGATGGAACCCTTGTGCTTTGTTGGTGAGAATGAAAACTGCTACACTGCTGTGGAAAGCAGTGTGGTAGTTCCATGTGGCCCTGAAATGCCACTCCTGTGACTATAGCTATAGAACTTCAGGGAGGGTCACCACCCCAGAACAATGTTAGTCACAAAAGCTGAAATGTGGAAGTAGCCTGAATGTCAGTCAGAAGGTGAGTAGGTGAGAAAATCTGATCTGTGTGTGATGGAGAACTATACAGCGCTAGAAGGAGGCCAGTGCTGGCACATGCTGCAACACAGATGGATCTTGAGGACACTGTGCTAAGTGAAGTACTAACAGATTTGTTTTGCACTAGAAACCAAACTCAGCACCTCACATTTACCAGGCAGGTGCTGTGTCACTCAGTTAACTTGTGGCCCTAAGTGAAATAAGTGAATCACAAAGACAACTTCTGCTTGATTCAGCTTATACTTATAGAGAATGGTAGCTCTTGGGGGCTGACGGGAGGGANCCAGGCAGGTGCTGTGTCACTCAGTTAACTTGTGGCCCTCAGTGAAATAAGTGAATCACAAAGACAACTTCTGCTTGATTCAGCTTATCCTTATAGAGAATGGTAGTTCTTGGGGGCTGACGGGAGGGAGGAATGAAGAGCTATTGCTTATTGAATTTAGAATGTTAGGAACAGCAGGGGTCCTCTGTGAAGAGTCCAGAGAGCCTCAGATGGGAGCTGTAGGATGACAAGGACAAGAGGCTGGGCCCCCATGGCCACTACAGGGAGCAGGAGGAGGATGCCCATTGCAACGCCTCTGCTCCTGCTACAGAGCAAACGAGAAAGATATTAGACTCTGGCTGGGAAAGTTAAACAAGTAGGATAGACTAAATCTTTCAGTATCCCTGGAAAATTCCACTGTCCAATTAGAAATCCTAAGGATGTCAATGGCAGATACAAAGTTCACCAATGAGGCAAAAATATCTTTTGATCTCTATTTAAAACCCTTGGTAAGCAGATAGAGACACTGGGGCAGGAGCGGACACTCAGGGTGTGCCAGGCACTGCCATAACAAACCTGTTATTTGTATTTCCTTTCATTGTCCACCATCCTCGTGAGCCAGTCAGTGTTGTAGACTTCTGGGGACTCTTCAGTTCAATGCTTCCTTGGATTCCATGACATTCTGGGAATCCATTTAAGGAAATGCCTTTTCTTTAGCTTGATCTGGTTTAGATGGGTTCTGATTACATTCTAGCACAAATATACAATTGAAATGTTTATATCTATCTTTCAGATGGTAAAACTGAGGCTCAGGAAAGGGAAGCAATATGCCCACAGCGAGTGCATGGCAACCCCACGTCTGTTTCGTGCCAGAGTCAATGTCTCTGTGGTGTTGCTTTCTGTATGTGGTCCCAGGTGGGTGAACCAGTCAGATAGGCAAACACTGATACTGGTACTAGTGGGAGGAAGAGGGATGTAGGTGGCACGAACCTTGGCTCAGTGTTAGGGAGGCATCACAGGTACATGAGTGCCACCAGGGAAGTGATCCCCCAAGTGTTACTGGGTCGGGCAAAGTGGGAGAAGTCAGAGAAGTGGGAGGAGCTGGATGCAGAGTTTTGTGCTGACTGGCCTTTGGGGAGGTAGGAGTTGGAAGAGACAAAGGGGATGCTTGGGCCTCTGGCCGGGAGCATTGGAATAATGGATCAGGCCTGGCTCCGGGCAAGACCATGAACCAATTTGGGACACTGAGTCCAAGGTGACTGTGACATTCCCAAGGAGATGCCTGTAGGATTGTGGAACTTCATAGAAGGCCTGAACTGGAACATTCTAGAGTCTTGAGAATGCACGAGGACAGAGGGTCTGCATAGAAGCCTGGTTAGGAGAATCTGGGCAGGACCCAGCAGGGTCAGGCTTTTGCTTCTATAGTAGAGCTGGCTGGCTGAGCATCATAAGAGAGCCAGAGAGGTTCAGGATGTGGCCTCCCTCAATAACTAGAAGCAAGAGAAGAGTGCTGTGTCCATTTGGTCCCTGTCATACTCCTCCTCTTACCATTTCATTTCTAGAAGTAGTGTAGCATTTAGGCCTCTTGCTCAAACTAGTGTCTTCCCTGCTACAGTTATTGATAATGAAATGCAAACCCCAAGCCCAGAAGGCTCATCAGCCCCTTGTGAACTGATCTGTCCCTGCAAGCTCACTTTAATGACAAGGTGAGACTTACAGGGAGAGAAAGATGATCCGCTGGCCTCCAGGGCTAGAGACCCTGAAGCAAGCAGGGCTCTCAAGGAGTCATACGTAACACTGCTGGCTCCTGGCTCTGCCCCTGCCTGGCCCTCAGGCACCTCCAGGGATTCACAACACAGGGGACAGTTGTCTTCCTGTCACTGCAGAGAGCAACCAGAGGTTTGCTCAGTAAATAAGCTCTGAAGAAGCAAGGAGTGAGGGAAGGGAGGAAAAAGCGTCAGGGGAAGGGGACAGCCAAGCTCAGATGCAGGCAACTTGAGAACAAAAATGGGGGAGGATGGCCGTACCTCAAAGAGCTCTGCAATATTTCAGCCCTGAGCCGAAATCTTAAGTGACATGCTGTATTTAAGGTCTGAATATTTAATTTGACCAGCACGTTTTGTGGCATAGTCTCCCTTTTCTTTTCCCATTCTGTGAGCTGTTGAGGTTGAAACACTATATGGTCAAATCAGAAGTGGATAACTGCTTTTCATCACCTTGGCAACAGGAAGTCTCCACATCTGGGCTTTGGGAAAGAGTCACACATCTGGGACATGCCTTACGTGACACAGTCTTCTCTCTACCACTGGTACACTTGCAGAGATGCACAGGGGTGTCTGCTTGAAGCACAGCTGGGCTGCTGTGTTGCTTGAGGGGCCCAGGCTCTTCTTATACAGAAATAGACAGTTCCTGCTGCTGTCACTGTCATTACAGGAAGATTCAGTAGCTCTGTAAGCATGACCAATTTGAACCTTGATAAGCCTCATTTTAAATCTGTGAAATGGGGGTAATTGCAATAATACCCCTCACTGAGCTATGGAATTGAAGAAAAATGCAGACGGCTTCTCACAGGGCCAGTGACAGGAAGTGCTCAGAGCAGATGGCGATGACAACAAAACAAACAAAAACTATAGGATTTTGATTTTCACTGTGCAGGGAGCCTAAGAAACGGGGAAAAGAATTTACCAGGCTTTCGCGTCTGAACTGCACACAGTAGCAGTTAATTCTGTAGTCGTGGATTTGGGGCAGTGTCTCCTTTGTGTTAGCTTGCTGTCTCAAAGGAAGAGAACAGAAGCTGTAGGGATTTGTTGAAATCATTTGATATCTAGGCAGAATGCTCTGGGCAAGACCACAGAGTAAACACGGGCTGGTCTGGATGGCGACAAGGTGGAGATCCCACACCAGGGCCTTTCGATTTTCCAGCACCAAGCAAGCCTTGGGCACACAGGAGAACCTTCTAAGGAATTTTATGCTGATACAGCAAAGGCAGCACCTCGGCGAGTCTTGAGATTTCTGATGACAAAAGACAGTTTCTCATAAATTTAATTTTCTTCACTTTTTATTTTGTAGTTTGAAAAGCAGTGCATCTCAAACTATAGTGTTTTTGTAACTTGGTAGATCCTTCGTGACTTCTAACATCAATTTATAGACTAATGTTAAGGGAGGAAAGGAAAAAAAAGTAGCTAAAAGGAAATATAATTCCTGCAGGACTTTTGGCCCTGCGCTGTTGGAGTAGTAACGGTGAGTTGTGTCTCACAACGAAGTCGTGCGGTCTTTTGAATTCCCCATGAAGGGGGTGGGGGGGCGGGGGGGGGGGGGGAATAGGTTGTCTTACCCTGCCATCTACTGGCCAATCTGGTAGTTACGTGCTTGTTAAATTGCTGTATCTTAACCTGCACACTTAACAGTGCTTGTTTTTAATATTAAAAACAAATTAAGTTTCCCATTTTAGTATCAAGCCATTCTGTCCTCTAGGTCCTGAAGGCTAGATGGGATTGCCTTCTCCCTCCCTCCTGCTGACCTTTCCATGCAGTGTAGGCAAGGAGCATCTTTTTCCTCGGCTTGCTCTTCATGACCTCCTGTTCACTTTCCGACTCCTTTCTCAGCCAGCGGCCAGCTGGGGGGCTTCCCTCTCCTGGTTGCCACCCTCCAGAATGGAGTGTAGCAGCAGAGAGATCTGAGACCTGGACACAAACTTCCTTCAGACTCTCCAGGCCATTTGGTTTCTCGCCAATGATTAAAGTGCTTCAGGAAAGGCATTTCCAAAATGCTTTCCTGGAACTATTTTACTTTCTCATGTTTTTGGAGCTGAGCCCAAGACCAACTTTAAAAGGACCCCATCAAATCCTTTGAGAGCAGTGGAAGGAAGTCATCTATGTATAGGCTTGGTAGGTGCCCTTATTTCCCTGTGACAAGGTGGATTGCCATAACTGGCATTCCTGTCTTTACTAAGTCCTTCAGTGGGGATAAGTTCACATACTGATTTAAAGGAGAGAATCAGGCAAGAGGCATGAGGTCTTTCAAGCACGAATCCTTATTCATAAAAGTCAGTCATACGTGCAAAGAATTGCAGCAATTCACACCAGACATATAAGGACTACTTGTGTGTGAATCCATTTATATAAAGTTCAAAACCAGATAGTCAAATCTGTGGACCTAGAAGCTGGGACCCACTGTTTATGTTGGTTAGTTAGGGGGTGGGCTGGGCTGGGCATAGGGATGTTAGGGTGCTGGAAACTCTGTATCTGGCCACTGTTACATGGATGTGCACACAAAGCATAGTCCTCTTAAGATTTTTGCCTTTTTAATTTTTTTAAAAAGTGTGTTTAGCACAGGGTCTAGAGGTTCTACAGAGTCTCACTACATAGATCAGACTTGTAGTGGTCCTCCTGATTTCAGCCTCCCATGTGCTGGGATTACAGGCGCGCACCACCACGCCCAGTCTCAATCACTGTCTCAGACTTCTTATGGGGCTGGCATGGCACCCTGAAGATCGAACCCTGGGCACTGCGCTCTGCCTATAGTCTGCTGAGCTATCTGGCTGGCCCGATTTTTGCCTTTTATTATCCAAATTGTGCCAAAAAATTTAAAAAAGAGTCATGATAAGCAACAAAACACCACTAAGTTTTGGCTTGCTGGGAGCATAGGACAGAGTGACCAGCAGGGTAATTTCATGCTCCGGAAGCCTGACCTCTATTAAGGCTAGCTGGGTGAACCCCATGTACTTAAGCTGTGGCTTGGAGTCAGGCGGGTGGCAGGAGAGAGGCTACAGGAGTTACCAAGAGAGCTCATGCTAGTCTTTTACTTTTAAAATTAATGACAAATTTCCACAGTTGCCACTGTGTACATGGCAGTGACCTTTGCATCAGGTGGCATGAGGCTGCCCTCCTGGCTCTGGGCACTCTGTCTCCACAGCATCCCAGTTCCCTGGAGGCACTCACTGCTAGGAAGCACCTTGATCCTCTTTCCTAACACTCAATACCTGAGTGCTTCGGAGACACCAAAAGCCCAGCTTCTCACTGAGTGTGGATGGGCTCAGATTTGAGAAACCCAGCTCTAGGGATTTGCACCTTTCAGATGTCCTCTTTCCAAGAATTGGAAGCCTTGCAGCTGGTCTGAGGCTGGGCTGGCTCCCAGGCCAAGCAGGCCAAGCCAGGTAAGAGGATGCTGATTACAAAATCATTTGTCACCTGCAGACAGGTAATGTAAATGCTCCCTCATCAGCATGCAGGCCACAGAACTCCGCTGACACAGAAGTTATGAGCTTTTTATTGGTGCTTCAGGGTGACATTCTGAACAGCAGTGGTGCTTACTCATTTCTGATTATCAGCGAGCTGTACTGGTTCAAACTGCCAGTGGACAACCAGAGATAAACTTGGGCTAGCGTCAGACTGAGTGGCGCCTGGGACATATTTCATGTTCTGTGGTTTGTCTTTTTCCTTTTTTTTCCTTCCAAAGTGTAGGGTGATGGGGTGATGCATTATTTTTTAACCTAGAAATATTTATGTAGGGTGTAGACTGAAAAAAATACCCCCAGTCTAAGGGTAAGAGAATGCTACAGATATGTTAGATTTTCTTTGTTCTTTTCTATCTCTGAGGATGGAAATGACTGAAGTGTAAGAAGGATAGTTCAGGGGTGGGGGCGCATGCGTACTGGGGGAACAGAGCAAGGCTGGGCAGTTTCTCTAACACGTTTCAGGGGAGCACTTACATACAGGTTAGGTTCTGTATTCAATTGTGAAAAAAATATTTATTTATTTATTTTCTATCTGGTACAGGGTCTCACTACACAGCTGGGACTTGTAGTGATCCTCCCGTCTCAGCCTCCCCAGGGCTGGGATTACATATCCGGTTTTGGGGTCTGCTCAGTGTCCTTGGGGTGCTGGACCTGGTTTGGCATGTAGTACCAGGGATTGAACTTGGGTCCTCGTGCTTGCTAGGCAGGTGCTTAGACCATCAAGCTATCTCTCTAGCCCACAGGTTAGGTTCTGACACTAGTATGACAGGCAAAAATAATGTCCAAACAAAATTACCTTTGAAATTCCCTAAATCTCCCATGAAGTGCAGTGAAATGGTTTTGGGTAAACAATTTGCACAATAATTCTTTGCTATGTAAGGAGGGAACTGCTAAGCCCTAGTGGAAATACACTTTGTATGTCGCTATTCAAGGCTTATATAAGAAAACTGCCCATCCTCAGCTGTGCGCAGGATAGCGTGGAGAGCTCCAAGGCCTTCTTGTTTGCCTTTAGGGTTCCCCATGGTGGGCAGCTTGGGCCTCTTGGGCATCTGGTGTTAGATTTGTTCTTTTGAGGAGTGAGAGAACTTTCATTGCCCCCAAGTTCGGTGTGGGCCTGACGTGACAACAGAAGGGTGGGGCTGGCTCCAAGCAGGACTTTGAGTGCAAATTACTGACAAGATCTTTGGGAATGGTGATTTTGCTGCCATGAACAGGACTGATTAGAACCCTGTGGATTCTTCTCTTTTCACACAGGGACAGTTTGTCTGAAAACCTCTGGTCCCTTCCTCATCAAACACCAGTTGCAGAGTCTGGGAAGTCCCTTTTCCTGCAGACCATCCTCAGCCCGCAAGCATGAGAGGGAGGAGTGGGTGACACCCACCTGCTCACCTTCTGTATGTTTCCAACACTGGACCATCTATTTAAGCCTTAAGATCGCCATATTTCAACACTTTTGAGTTCTGCCATCAGATGGCAGGGAAAATCTCTCTTAACTAGAAGGCATAGCTTGACCTTGCCTAGCAGTGCTTCCGATGTCAGCAGAATCATTTAACTCTTTCAAAAATGGCTGTGGAACAAATAGATTAATGGTGCATGCTGCTATGTTGAGTATGAAACATATTTTGTGAAAGCCAGCAGGTAAAACAATGCATCCCTGTTGCTGGAACACAGCCACTTGTGGTCCTGCCCAGCTAGGGGTGACAACTGCTTGTGAAGCGGCCACCTGCTGGGAGCAAAAGCCTTTTGCCAAATCCTGAAGGACCAGGATTCCCAGAAGCACAGGTAACACAGCCACGCAGTGCCCAGGGAGATGTGGAGACAGATGGCTTTAGTGCCTTTTACCTCTGTGGCTTTAGCTAAATTGTGGAGGCTGAGATATGCAGAGAAACATCTTTAGGAAATACACCCACGGGGTGCAATAAAACACTTCTGGGGCTATGTGGGTTCTGTTTGTTTAGCCGTTTGCAAGGTGAAAAACACACCAGAGTGCATCACTTTTCTTTCAGACATTTATCTGGCTCCATTTTACTACTCTCTTTGGGCTTTAGCCCATGTAGCTCCTTTCCTTTGAGCACAATTTAAATGATAGATTGAGCCAGGAAGAGATCTTCACAGAAAATGATGATTCTTATGAATTGATTACAGCCATGGATCAATGGATTTGCCATTCTTGTCACCCAGAGTTCCTTCCTGGGAAGGACCTTGCCAAGACATTGGGAATTCCTTGGAGCAATGGCTGGAGAGACCTCCTGGGTAATGCTGACTGAGACAGGGAGTCTGGCCAGTCAGGGGTCACTGGATCTGGTCCAGGGTCTGGCATTCAGGAGTCTGAGTTCTGATCTTTCCTGTCTCGCAGTCTGCTGGTCAGCTTTCCACAGCTCATCAACTGTTCCTGCTACTGAGTTCTCTCCAGGGAAGTCCAGGTGAGGGGATAACCAAAGAAAGCCCAAGAAGTCTGGTTAGGGGACCAGAACCACCTGCCTCTGTGTTTGCTTTGTTCCCTTTTTAAGTCCCTGAATGCGGTGTGCCAGGGACAGAGGATAAGTGGTCTTCTGACCCCTGCCTGGGGATAGGTCTCTCCTGCAGGCCTAGGCTCACTCATTTGTCCCACAGGGGGCAAAGGTAGGAGTTTGGCTCCAAGCTTTGTAGAACTCTGTCACTTCATCTCCACCACCTCTGGGAATAGGTGCAGTAGCCAGGTCCTGAAGGAGACTCCAGGCTTGGGAGGTTCATTGGCAAACAGTGCAGACCCCTTAGTGTCAGATGGAGCAGTGGCCGAGATGTACACTCTGCAGGGAAGAAAGAGGGTGTCATATTTAGCCACATACACCGTATCATAGCCCAACTGCCCATGTGGACACTGACCGCCCTGCAGCAACAGCCTTGGAAGCACGCTGCTGGGGGAGGGGGCCCCCAGGGTGCCACATCACGTCCTGTCAGGTCACAGCCCTGGTCATGGATAAGCGTTGCTGGTTTCATGCCCCAGGATTGGGCCCTGTGCCCTGGGTGTGAAAGCTGGCTTTGGTGCTGGGAAAAGCCCTTGAAAGGACTTGGAACCCTGGTGGTTTTGCCCCGCCAGGCAGCTCAGTCCCTGGCCTCCCTCCTTTGGAGGCACCAGAGACCCACCCACAGCCTTATGTTTTAAAATCTTTATTGCAAGAAACTCAAGTATGTACACGTGTGTTCCACCCTGGGACTGCAACAGAGTTCCTCCTGGTCTTGTGTATATATGACTAGAGTGCCTTTCTGGCACATCTCCGGGATCTCTAGAGCCAGAGATAGTCCAGGGGTAGTTGTCCCTGCTGACTGTCATGCCCTACTTAACAAACATCCTGCCAGCCCATAGATCTTCTGCTTGCTTCCTTCGTCCACAGCAAGCTAAAAGCTATAAAGTTGCAGGTTCTTGTTGAGTGATTCATGTACCAAACACCATTTTAGATGAACCAGATAATGACCTGAAGTAAAAAGCCTCCTCTTGCCTCGGCCCCAGACATAACCACTGCTCCCATTTTTGGCACAATCTTTTCCTTCTTTTTCTTATGCACACATGTTTATGTTTTGGTGGCGAGCAGAGAGTTTCCTGAACCATTCAGAAGGCAATTTAAATAGCTACGGCACAATTTGCAAACTTTAGTGCTCATAAGAATCACCTGGAGAGCTTGTAAAATGTGCATTTGTTAAGCCAGCCTTTAGGAAATGTGTGTTCCAGGGATGCTGAGAGAGGCAGGTCTGCCACCCTCTGCCCCGACTCCTCAGAACAGCATGTCACTCCCAGCCTGCCCTGGCACTGACTCCAGGATTGTGTACCACAGCAGGCGAAGGCCATCACCCCTATCGGAGGCTCTCTGTGGGTCCTCAGTGTGAGGAGGAGGGGAAGGGCATTCTTGGTAATTGTCTGAAAGGAGCAAGTCCTCAGAGGTCATCCTGGAAGCTGCAGTGCATGGGCAGCTATGGATGTGGGCACTGCGCTTTCCTGGCCTTGACTAGACATTTCCCCCAGTGCCAGCTTCTTGGCTGTGCCATGGGGGCCATCACAGCAACATCCCTCTAGACTCCTGAAAAGACCATGTTACAATGGGCATGTGTGGTAGCCTGCCTTGCCCTGGCCCACACTAAGTCTGCAGGGGTTACTGTAAAGACAAAGGTTCAGAGCAGAATACAGTGCAGTGTAGATAGTGGAATTGGGTAGCCAATGACAGTCCTGCTGCCACTTAATGAAGAGTTCTCCAGCTACAAAGCACAGAGTGGTACCTAGATTACTGGTCTATAGTGAGTAATTAAGCAAAGTAAACCACATAAAAGTCTAATGCAGATTGGATAGCTCTTATCCTAAAGGCGTGGGACCCAAAGTGTTTTAGGTTTGGGAATTTTCCCCCCATTTTGGACATTTGTATATATATAATAAACTAGTTTGAGGGTAGGGCCCAAATCTGAATTCAAAATCCATTCAAATACACCTTATTAACATAGCTGGAAGACAACCTTAGGTGGCATTTCTAAATGGTTTTGTTTCATGATGTAGAGTTTCTTACTTACGGCATTGTGTTGGCACTTGGATTGGATTCTGGAACACTCCAGATTTCAGGTTAGAGATACTGTGTCAGCACAGCCCAAATCATGCGGCCAAAAACCCATGAACCAATCTTCTCAACTGTTCGGTGGCTTTGCTGTGTCCCAGCACTCAGGGATGCACCAACAGTTTCTTTATATTTCAAATTTACTAATTATTGTGAAAGTCTTGGCACGCACAGTGCACAGACTTGTACAAGGAATGCTCGACACCAACAACCAGACTCAGCAATCAGCAAGGCTCTCCCAACCAATCACATTTTTGTGTCTGGGTGTGAGGAGTATGTGAGTCAGCAGGGAAGCTTGGGGGCTCTTGGGGGCAAAGCGTGAACCTGAGCTCAAAACAAACCAACCCAGGAACTGCTCCCAGTAGACATTACACTCAGCAGTGCCCCGGGATGCAGTTTCTGGATATTTCTTCTTCCTAACGACTTTAGTTCTTAACAAAACCCTAGGGCCCCACCATGATCTTGGCCACCATCCCCTAACATCAGCCCAACAGATAGCTCAGGGCACAGGCAGAAGGTAGGTACTTCAGTGTCTTGCAAGATCAAGTCCCTCCATGCCTTTGGGTCTCTTCTGCTTCTTCAAGGGTAGGGCTGGTAAGGATTTCTATCATGATTTGATTTTGTCCATTCTTGGTCCAATTATATACAAGGTTTTCTTTTCTTTTTTTATGTATTTAGTACAGGGTCTACAGGGGCTCCAAGGTCTCACTACACATAGATTAGACTTGTAGTGATCCTCCTGTTTTCAGCCTCCCAAGCATTGGGATTACAGGCATGCGCCACAACACCCAGTCTCAATCACCATCTCAGTGTGTCCCGGGGGCACAGGTGCTTTCATTCGCTGAGCTATTTGGCTGGCCTGAGTATAAGGTTTTCAACCAGTGAAATGCCATCAGGTCCTCTCACTGGTAGGGGTAAGTGAAGTGTGGAGGGGCTTAGTCCCATTGGTCTAAAGCAAGATAAATGGATGGCATGGTGGGCAGGCCACACCTAGTTTGGTTATGTTCTGGCAAGTTGAAGAAAGCAAGGCAGTGGACAGAGCAGGGGTGGAGTCTAGGCCAGTTTGTGATGGTGCAGTTCAACTCTCCATCCTGAAGTGGTGCACTAACCCTGCTTGGCAGGCCAGCCAAGCTGACCTCACAGAGACCGCGGAGCAGCCACCTACCCATTTAAGGAGATGCTTCCTCCATCCTGCCCCAGGCCACCAGTAAAATGGAAAATTCCAGTTAATCCATGAACTTTTAACTTTTCTACTTGAATCTGTTATGTCAAGACATTTAGTGAAAATGAAATGAACATTAAATACATTCTGGACTTTACTGATAAATGAGTAAAGTCTATCATCTATCTATCTGTCTATCATCTATCAATCAATCTGTCTATCATCTATCTATCTGTCCATGAATCTATTATCTATCTATGAATCTCTAATCTATCTATCAATCAATCAATCAATCAATCAATCAATCATCAATGTTAGAAATTGAGCCCTGGGGCTTCTGAATGCTGGGCAGGTGTTTTATCACTGAACTGCCAACATCCACAGTACCTTCAAAATGCTTTTATTTTGAGACAGGACCTTATTAAGTTATCCACATAGTCTCTAATTTGTGATAGTTTTACCTCCACAGTAGCTAGGATAACAGGTATACATCATCGTGACTGACTACAGCATTAATTGAAACATATTTTGGGGTGTGTGTGTCTCTGTGTGTGGGGGGGTGCTCACCTGTAATTCCAGCATTTAGGAGGCTGAGGTGGGAGGATCACTGAGAGTTTGAGGCCACAAAATGAGTTCAAGTCCAGCCTGAACTATGTAGTGAGACCATGCATCAAAAAAGCCCCAAATTAAATAATAATGAGCACATTTACACTAGAAACCAAGAGATACAGTAGCTGGTGAAGGGGCTAGGGTTGGAAGCCATTCCTGAAGGCAGCAGGACTCCAGTGGAATTTGTTTAGGGCCTGCCCCTTCTCCTCAGAGCCTCCGAGGTAAGGAAAGCATTTGCACTTTTGGTGTTATGCACCACACGTTATGAGTACAGAACCCTCATACCACATGTGTCTTGGGCAGAAGGAAGAACTTGGTGAATAGCTTCAGCCATAAGTGTCACAAGCTACTTACAGTGTCATGTTGTAAGGCTTCCTGTAAGCTCATAGGCTCTGCAGGACAGCCCAGTGGGATAGTTTTATTGTTATCCCCATTTTATAGATGAGGAAACTGAGGCCACACATAGCTGCTGACCTGGCTTGGATCACACATCCAGTGCCGGCTTTGTTCCCACATCTGAGTTCCCTTTGTCGTGCCTTCTGGGGCTGCAGCAGGCTCCTTGGCTTGGGATCCATTCTAAGGTTTCTTGCTCCTGCACTGTCACTGATGACAGCGACTCCAGGACACTTGCCAGGACCTTCCTCCTGTCCCTTTCCATGTTCTCTGGATAGCCACAGGCCCTCCTGGTCTGGTGACACTGAGTCCTCATCCTCGTCAGGACAGGCTCAGGGCCTCTGAGAGGAAGCAGGGCCTGCCCCTGTGCATAGACTAGTGATGAGAGCTGGGAGGCAAGGCCTAGAAATGGAGGGTTACTCACCAAGGCCAGAGAGGCATCAGGAAGGGCTTTCTGGGCACAGGAAGCCAGGACGCGGCATAGCTGGGGCAGTGATCAGAAGCCTTAGTTTGAGGAGGGTGGGGACCCATCTACATTTGAACAGCTGCTCCCTGGCAACCCCAACCAGAGCAAATGGCTAATTCCTGCAGTGCCCACAGAATTGTTCCTAGGTGGACCTCAGTCCCGGCATTGAGCACAGTCTGGGAGCCGCCCTGGAGGCCTCGATGCTGGATTCCCCATGCTGAATGATTGTGCAGGACACTCAACGAAGGCAATGCCACATGCAGACGCTGACACAGATGCTGCAGCGTCTCTCGGGCTGCTGGGGAGAGGGCCCAACTCCTGCCTCACTTCTGCTATTCTAGCCCAGTCCCAAGTGAGGCCAGGCTCAAAAGTAAAGCAGAGTAGTGGTTGTTAGGGTGGACGCACTTAATTATCTCTTGCATCTACCGAGGTAAGGGGTAGCACTGGACCTGGGCGAGAGGCCTGCACAGTTTCCAAATTCCCTGAATTTCCTCAGGGATAGGGAAGGTAGGTGAGTCCGTGTCCCCATGGTGGCCTCAGCCTCATGCCATCTGGGGAGCTGGGCGCTGAGTAATATTGTCCCCTAGGGATGCAGCCCCTTCTTGGGACTAGCATCCTTACAGTACTCCACCTGCTCATCAGGGCTCCGAGCCCAGCTGGTCCTGAAATTCTTCATAGTGACTCTTAGAGTGATACCACACTGTTTAGAGGAGTTAGCTACTGCAGAAAAATAGTATTCTGGTTTTAGAGTTTTATTTTCAGCAATAGCGAGGCCACCTGTGCTAGACAAATCTAGGGTTTTGATGGCTTAGGTGGGAGTATACCCCATACTATAGACTCAGTAGATTGAGTCTACTGCCACAGTCACCTCATCACCAGAAAAGAGAGCCAGGCCTGGGCTGCCATCCTTGGAGGTGCAGGTTGGGGGGGGGCAGGAGAGCACTGGGTGACAGCTGTCTGCACAAAATGGGCTGCATTCAGGACAGCAATGTCCTGGAAGTGAGTCCTTGGTGCCCTTCACAGCCGTCTCCAGCCCCTGCTCTTGGGAGAAGGGAGCCCGCCTTTGTGCACGGCACTGGAACACAGGGAAGCCGGTGGGAACCCAGGGCGTCCTGGGTGACCATGTGGCTCCTTCAAGATCTTTACTTGCCCAGGGAACCAGAGCAGGTGGGAATTCAGGAGAGGATCTCTAAGGGTCCTGGGAATGAAGATTTTGGAGACTTGGAAGTTCTTTTTAAGAAAAAGAATGTAAATAATATTTATTTATAAAAGAAAGAAAAAAGCTTCTCAAAAGACAAATTTTTTAAAACAGACAACTGTTCACTGGGTGTGGCGGCACTGTCTTACACTCCCAGCCCTGTGGAACCAGGACAGGAAGATCACACATTTAAGCCTAATATTGGCAATTTAGGGACCTAACAAGAATCTGTCTCAATAGTAACAACAACAATAACAATAAAATAAAGGGCTGGGGATATAGCTCAGTGAGGAGACGCTGGATTTAATTTCAATACTGAGGAAAAAAAGCAGACGAATACTATCAGCAGAAGGCATGTTTATGAGTCAGCTGGGTTCTGTATCATTATGAAACTTTCTTTTGGCAGTTGTTTTACTTCCAAGCATTCTGGGTTTTGTAATGTCCTTTCTACTGAGAGAATGACAAGGAATATAGAGTTGTAGGCTACTGGGGCTTCCTTCCAGGGGCCAGGGGACTTCCTGGGTACACTGAACCGCCCTGCAGCAGGACCCATTTCTGGGTCCTGGAGATGGGAATATCCTGCAGAAGGCTCCTCCCTGAAGTGGGAGGAAAGAGGCCTCCCCGCTCTGCTCTCCGAGTTCTGTCTTTGACTGTGTCTGCATTTTTGTCACAGTTTGGTATTCCAGCTGTGTTTTCTCTCACACATAGTTGGTGGACACCTGCCCTCTACTTCCTGACTCAAACTGGTATGTGCGCGCGCACACACATATACTCCCCCAAATAAAGGAAGCCTTACTGTACGGGGAGCCACATTCTGTCTCACTTCTAGCAGAAACAGCTCACAGAGAAGCTGAGTGATCCTCTTCTGGAGTGTAAAGAAGTACCAAGCCTCTCCCTCCTGACCTATCTTCTGACAGAGAACAGCCTGCTCTGGCCAGGCATCCACAGCCCCGCAGGCTGCCACCTACCCCGTCCTGTGCGCCCTCCTGCGTATGCCCTGGCCTCAGGGCTCCCCCTCAGGAACGCCCCACTGCTCCATCGCAGATCCCACCAACCAGGGCAGCACAAATGACCCCTGCGTGCGTGATGGGGCTTCCCCGCAGTCCTGGTTAGCTCTTAGGGTCACTTTGCTCTCCAGTGGCCCGGCCCCAGCCAGCTCTGTGGGCACAGAGCTCTGTATGAGATGGCTGTCGACCTTGTCGTCACGTCCTTCACTTGTCTATTGGATTAACGGCTCCCTCTTTTTGAATAGAAGACAGCACAGGTGCTTGGAGAGGATACGTGATTTGCCCGGCCGCTCAACTGCTGAGGGGCAATCAGACCCAGAAGCCAAGCTGAGAAAGAAGGCCAGCGTAATCTGCTGAGCACGTTTCCGGTGTTTCCAGAGCCCTGTCACCAGCACCATTCAGAACGGGGCAGTTTAGAGAGAGAGACACAAGCCCCGTGAGCCCCACACCCCTCTCTCCCAGGAACTATGCTAGCTCGGGATTCTCAGGGAAGGAGGCTCCTGTTCTCTGAGGTGCTCACCAGCTTGACATCAGACCGAGGGGCGGTACAAGGAAGAGCCAAGTGGAGGTTTTGCTTCTTATTTCTAATTTTCATTACCATATTCCAGTTCAGTGGGTTGTGGAGAGGTGTTACCCTAGATAGGCTAATCGTATGTGTATGTGCAAAGCACTGTAAGTATTTTTAACCCTTAATAACTATGTTTATCAAAAAACAGAGAAAACAAAACAACAAATCCCTTTTACCCACTACACAGCCATGACAGGCATCCATTGAGGTATAAATTCTTTGTTTTGGATTCTACTGATAGTAAGTAGCTCTGGATGTTATGTGAGATTTTGTCCATAGTCTTTTATTTCCCACAAAGTGCTAATTAGATAGATCTAAAGACTTGATTTGGTTTGATTTTTTTTTTTTTCTCATCAGGAATATGAACTTGACAAACACTGTGTAATGCTATTTCCACCGGGGCACACAATGCAGACATTTTAAAGACAATGTATTTGACAGTAGTAGATCGATGTTCAACAATTAATTGAATGTTTCAAAAAGCAGGTAGATAAAATGACAAACATCTGGGGTGCTAGGCAGGTCATCCGTTCTGATCATTATACACCATATGCATGTAAGGAGGTGATGCACCACACTCCATAAACATGTACATGTACTATGTGTCAATACACACATATGCAGAGGGTCTTGTTGTCCCAAAAGCCTCAGTAATATAAAAAAAAAAAAACTCCCTTGTCTAATAGATACTAAAAGTGGTTTACTATAGCTGGTTTCTTAACCAACGGAGCTGGTGAATTAGACAGCAAAAGAATATGTCCATCAACGGATGAATGGATGAAGAAAATGTATTAATACATTTGTATAGAAGTACTATACCATAAAGAAAGATGAATGTGAACCATTTGTAGGAAAATAAATGCATCCTGAGACAGCACAAGTTTAAATTTGGCCAAGTTTCTCTTGTATGAGAACTCAGAGTAAGCACAAAGAGCAAAATAAAAGATAATAGCAAGTAGGAAGACAGATCATTCTCAAAGGGGAAGTGGCTCAGAGATGCAGGGATAGGGAGGAAAGGAAGAGATAAGGAATGAAAGAAAGGAACTGAGATGTGTTGCGTGTGGTTACCAACTCCACACAAGGTTGTAGGCGTTATGTACTGCAAATGTGGACAAAGAATAGGAAGGTGGTGAAGGAATGGGTGGAGGAAGGAGAAATGTAAAGGAAAGAATGTGAAGAAGGAACAGCGATGTGTACATGCCTGCACCAGCTCCATGTAAGAACTATGAGCATCGTGTTTATTAGTACCCACACAAACTAATACTAAAATTTAAAATATAATAATAAACAAATAAATGTTAAAAAAAATAAAGCACAGAGGCATACTGTTCAGAGGTTGGTCTCCTAGAATGAGAAGCTGGGTACTTCTTCCCTGTGCACTGCCACTCACACATCTGGGACAGGAGGTCAATATTTGGTGACATTCTGTGAAGGTTTGAGTCACAGGTGCCAGATGGGTGGTAGGAGTCAGAATCAGTTATTTTTTTTTCCAAGGAAACATTCATAGCTCTTTTTTCTACAAGAATTGTTGTTTGTTTGTTTGTTTTGTTTTGTATTTTAGGGAAGAGTCTACAGGATATTCAGTGTCTCACTACTAGATCGGACTTGTAGTGATCCACCAGTTTACAGCCTCCCAAGAGCTGGGATTACAGGCACGCGCCACCATGCCCAGTCTCAGTGCACCCTGGGAGCGGAGCCAGCATGGCAGGCCTGGGGATCAAACACTTGGACCCCGAACCTGTTTGAAGGTGCTTTAATCCACTGAGCTATTGGGCTGGCCCTCTATGAGAAGAATTTGGACAGTGCTGGAGGAGCCCCCAGCTTCAGTGACGGGTGGAAATGATGTTTCCAAGCATTGCCTTCAGTTAGAGGGGGCAAGGTCAGGGATAGTAGAGTGGCAGTCTGAAACTTGTGATGCAACATTGTTAGTGAACGTGTTGAAGCAGGAGATAAGAAGCAGGTGATGTGGCCCAGGGTCGGGGGCAGCTCCTGGCAACATCGAGACCTTTCTCAATCACTGACCCTCAGGAAATCACTCCTTCACCTCTACCTTTGGGTGGGAAAGCCCCACTGGTCTCCAGTGGACATGTGCTATCCTAGGGAGGCTTTGGGAATCTTTCATCTAATAATCTGTCTTGTTATTAACTTATTCTCTGTGGTGGCCTTGCCACTCTCTTGAGGGGAGTTCTTTTTAACTGTGTATCAAGCACCAAGAGAGACAGAAAGCAGGGGCTTTTCAAGCCCTCCTGTGTGTAAACTGAGGCATGAGTTCTACATTTGAAATTGGGAGTTTCAGAGGAAAGTTGCTGGAGAATTCTACTGTAAGTTTCAAAAGATCTGAAGACAATCAGAGAGCTGAGACTCTGAGAAACTTTTTCTAGCTTCACTGGTACAGAGCAGGGCTCCATGTCCTAGGATGTACCTGGCAGTAAAGATACGCACTAGGTCTCTTTTTCTTGGGAAAGGCTTATTAGTCTCAGGTTTGGGGACACCACCATTGTGTTCTCACCTCTGGCTTTCTCAATACCTGCTTCCTGGGCTGTGACATGGGTCTCATTCTCACCAGGGAAGTGGGCAATGCCCAGGCTATTTGGTCACTGAGAAGCCAGCATCCACATGTGGAAAAGGCCAGGGAGCATTTGCCTGGAGTCAACGCCAGGCAGGGCCCCTCCACAGGTCCTCTGCACTTGAGATAGGTTCAGGGGAACTTTGCCTTTATCGCTCTGACCTCCAGGCCTCCCTTGCTGCTTGTTAATCATTACCCAGGCAGAGCTGTATCTCTGGGCTCTCTGGCCTGTTTTTGCAGCTGCTGGGTTTATTACTGGCCAAGGGGCCTTGGCTGGTGTTTGGATTGTGGGCTGACAGGCAGCCAGTTGGCTCCAGCTCAGCCTTCACCGGATGAGGAGTCAGGCGCCTCTTGGGAAACTGGGGCATTTAGGCTGTTCCAAGCCCCTTCTGCATGCTACTGTGAGACGCTGGCACTGAGCATGTCCATTCTTCACCAAGAGATGTCTTGAGCTGAAACTAGGGCACAGGAGGCCTGGACCCTGAATAGGAAAGCTTGGCCCTGGAAAGATGAAGAGACCAGCCGGGTCCTAGTCCTGCTCCTTCGGAACTCTTTGCCCCAGGCCTGACAGCTGGGCCTGACAATGCCTCCTGACAATCTCTGTTTCATGGTTTCACCTTCTTCTCCCTGCATATGTGCTCATAGCAGCTGAGAGAAGAGAAATTTTCTACATATTCCTTGAAAAAGCAAGTGACTTCCCACGAACATCTTCTAGTTCTTTGGATAATCATAGGGAAGTTCTTAATACTTAAATACATTGAGGAAGGTTGCAGGCCGTGTGCCCAATGGGTCCCTTACATTTCCCAAATGCCATAGGAGAGGCCTCCCTGACATGTCACTGTCTGCCTGTCTTACTTCTGAAGCCCTTGGAGCCCCCCACCATGTTTCATTCTTATGCCCAGGCCCTGTCCACCATTGTCCCAGTGTCTGCTTCTTTGCCCATCTTCTGTCAGCCATGGCCCAGACCCTGTCTTTCTAGCTACTCTTCTACAGGCACTCCTTCCTTGAAACCTGGCTATAGCAGTGTCATGTGCTGGGCACCTGGCTGACCCCATTCACACGAGTACTATGCCCAGGGTTGGGGTATATTGCATGGCTTGCTTTCAGCTAGGTCTGAGTTGTTTGTCTGTGCTCTCTGAACTTGGTTCCCCCAGGCTGGGCCTTGGTGTTCACTTTCCTTTCTATAACTTGATAGTGCCAGGCTCTTTCCCAAAGGTAGAGCTTTAAGGAGTCCCTCACACATTGTGTCTCTAGGGAAATCAGGGGTTACTGTTTGCAGAAGACATGAGAACTGTAATTCTATCTCCTTCCTTACCTGTCTGCTTCATGATCCACTGCCACTGAGGTTTTGAGGGGATTGAATACACCTGATGCTTGATCTTACAGTTTCTCTGTGAGCCCCTTATCCCCTTGGTTGAGTGTACTCCATGGATACTGAGCTCAGCTCTGGTGTTTGCTGTTCCTGTCTCTTGAACATCCTCTTGCCCTGCTTCCTTCCATTTCACTTAAACTTCACCCACTGCCCTCTGTCCTCCTCCTGAGCCAGCCCTACTGTCTTCCAGTGGCCTCATGTGTGCAGGCCTGGGGAGAATGACCTACCAAGGGGACATTTGGAAGTGCTCAGGGAGAGCCACTCCAGGAGTGAAAACATTTGAGAAGGAACTTGGGACCCCAGAGATGGGACAATATGCTGGGCATTGCTTCCAAGGGGGCTTTCTAGACTTGGGGATGCTGGCCATCTTGCTAGCTTCCTTCAGGAGATAGGAAAAAGGGTAGCTGGAGGGGTAAAGCACAGAGAGGACCAGCCTCAGGAGTCTCCACGAAGCCTCGAGCAGCAATATGACTATGGCACTTGCAGGCCTTGAGCATGTTCCCAGTGACCCAAGGAGAGAGAGAGCAGTAGCACTGTGGGCATCCCCTTCCCCAGGAGCATGGGAGAAGGTTTACACATACACATAGAATAAACAAGAAGACCTCTCTTGCCCTCTCTCTGTACATTCATTTTGAAGGGGTTGTCTGGCTCGTGCAGGCAGAGAACACTGCTGCAAAGCAGCTCCTAGGCCCTGGGTATGGGCTGCATGCCCACAGGCCCCCGCATGCCCTTCCTCAGGGCTTGCTTCCTGAGCTTGTGAGACAAGGGGAATTTGTCCTCACAAATGAAACCTGCTTCTTCCCTTTTATTACATAGTAGATAGGATTAGTTTCCTCTGTGATTTCTTTTATTACCCTCCATTTTTATTAATCCTGTGGCTGTCAGTGATAATGATCTCATAAAAAATAACTGGGTGAACTATTGCCGAGAGGCTCATTTTGATGCATTAGATGAGCTTTCCTTGTTCCCCGGAGTAAGGCGGTGTGAGGCACAAGTGCAGGACTCATTAGCACATCAGCCTTGCCTTGGGTATTTGTGACAGTGGCCCACATCCTGAGACAGAGATACTCACGGCTGCCCAGCAATGTGAGTTGGGACCAGGCCTTTCTTGACCTATCAACTTGACAGCTTGAGAACTCAAGTGCGGAAGTGGCCAATGGGGACAAAGGGAGGTAGAGGAATCCCATTTAGAGGTCACGAGTTTGGTATTTCCACAGAAATTAGGTACAAATTTAGCTAAGGAGCTAATGGAGCCAAAGCAACTCATCTATGACACCTAAGATAGCCCCCCAAGGGGAAATAAGACCTCCCTGGAGATTAGGGGGTCTATCTGGGTCTCCTGACTTTCCCTCAGAACCTTGACCTTTTCATTCTTATCGGTTCTGAATGATCTATTTGTTAGCATTCCTCGCTTGGCTAACCACCATCTCTACTTCTTACTTTTCAGTCTGCAGGAAGATGGAATGAAGGGTATCTGCAAGGTGTAGCTGTCCCCACCATCAGCTCAGGTGCAAAGCAGAGCCCTTCTTGGTCTCAGAGCAGCTTCCATGACCCAAGGGGGCAGCTTAGTTGGGCTTCCTCAGTGTTCTGTCTACTGCCTGCTCAGTGGATGAGGTTGAATTAGATATGGGACTCATGAAGACAAAACCTATGAAAGTGGCCTTAACTGTTTTGCCTTTACCTGCAGGCAACCGTTGCAAGGCATCAGAACAAAACCTCCATGGAGGGCTACAGTTTCTCTATCCCTCCTGTCCTGTCTATCCCTTTTCTCCTCCTCCTCCTTCCAAGCTGGGAATCATCCTTTATAGGCCAGCACTCTGTCGCTGAGGTACAGTCCCTGGACCCACTTAACACCAATTTTAAAGTGGCTGCGCCTTGGGGAAGCTCTGTGAGATGCGTCTTTGTCTCCCTCCCACTGTCCCCCAGACATTGCATGCTTCTTGCTGGACACTTGCTCATTTTTCATTTAACAAAGAGTGGGGAGGGCCTTTCTGGGGCTTTTCATGGGATGGTGAGGTCTTGGACTCATCATGGCTTGGTGCACTCTCAGAGCCTGCTGGTTCCTTGGTCTCTGTGCCCAGTGTTAAAGCTGCACAGGTAGAGTGAGCCAGAGAGAGTGTAATGGGGAAGGTACTCTGCTACCTGGGACATGAGGGAGCCCGGGGTAGGGGGTAGAGACCTGGAGGGAGGATAACTTCTCATCACCACTGGCTGCACAGAGAGATGGGGCTGGAGGAGGTGCTACCACCTCTTCATGCATTTGCTGAATGCACCACCAGCTGGCACTTCCTGCTCATGAGCTCAGGGGCTTCGGGCCCCAGCCCCAGCCAGCACCCCTGGTGTCCCTGTCCCCTGCACAGCCTTGCTGAGCACTGAATGGCGTCCCCACACCACTCCATTTCCCATGCTTCTGTACACAATGTCCTTGCCGGCAAACCGCATTTATGACCCACTTGCTGGGAGCTGCGATGTTTTTAAGGGCCTTTGGCTTGCATTTTAGTAGCATGTTATCTCTTCCTCTCTCTGCATTTGTCCCCACTTTCATTAAGTAAAAGTCAACACTGTACAAACATTCCCCTTTCAGACTTTGTCTGGTCTAACTCCAAGAAAAAAAAAGAACCTTGCAGGTCCTACCCTCAGCCAGGCTGCACCCTGATCCAACAGGGTTCCCAGCAGGCTGATCACCATTTCCTTGTCACACTGCCCAGGAGGCTCTTCTGGTGCTGCCTAACCAGTGGCCATCAGACAGAGAGAGAGAGAGAGAGAGAGAGAGAGAGAGAGAGAGAGAGAGAGCACAAGCTGTGACTGCCAGCATGATGTGGGAGTACCAGGCTGTGAATAATTGAAGACCTCCCCACTTAGGAAAAGTTTCACGAAGGCCCTTCCTACACTTGGTCAAACAGAAACTGAGAGAGTGCCATCTCTCTGTACCTGCAGGGCATTGGCTCTAGAGCTCCCCACGAATTCCCAAAACCTGGGGATGCTCAATCCCTTCTACAGAATGGGGTAAGGTCTGCGTGGAACCTGCACTTATTCTCCTGCACATTTCACTTCTGCAACAGACAGCAGGTGCATGTCACAGCATCTTTGGGTCACTCACAATACCTGTAGTGTCAGTGTGATGTGAATAGCTGTTTACTGTGTTAAGGAAAAATGACAAGAGAAGAAGCGTTCAGTAGTGATGCAATTTTTTTAGTATTCTCAATTTGTGGTTGGTTGAACCAGGAGTGCAGAACCTGCCAACACAGAGGGCTGACTGTGTGGAAGTGCACTCATGTGTAATTGACGCATCACAGCCCACATGCCCACTAACAGTGGGGTAGGAAATAGCAGGTGTATGGCCACACTGTGGAAAGCTACTCGGCTAAGGAATGGATAGACCACAACCAGTGTAACTACCTGCACCATGCTGAGTGAGAGGCCAGACACAGCAGAGAAAACTGTAGGACTCTCTACACAAAAGTTGAAAAGGGGAAGGCTCACCTGGGTTCTTGGTTATGGTCAGGTTGGTGGCCATCCTGGAGTCGGGAAGAGGAGATGGCTAAAGCTGTATGTGTTATATTCTAAACCAAGGCATGTTCTGGACAGAAACATCTTCCTAGATCCCAAGCTCACTTTGGATTCAGTGCCATTGAGGAATTTGTTATTTTAACCAATTACTTTTCACCAAAATAGCACATTTCTTCCCACTGTTCCCCAGGATTTTATTCTAACCCAGATGCTGAGGGCTTTTAGTTCTATTTATTTATGTTCAATAGTCTCTTCCCATCTCATTCCATTCAAAGGCACTTTGCAGCATTCATGGGTAGGATTAATGAGCAAAGCAATGACTTTCTTTCCTTCCTTGTTTGGAATCAAGGTGGAGGAAACAGACAGCAGGTGCTCATCCTGATGGTGTACTGGGCTCTTTAATCTCGAGGGTTCTATGTCAGCCACCTCGTGCTTGGTTGGCTACTCTGAAGGTGAGGAATCTGAGGCTTAAGAGGGTCCTGGCCTGGCTTTAGGCTTTCAGTAGTAATGACACCTGTGCCTGTAATCCCAGAGTTGGGGAGGCTGAAAACAGGAGGATCACAAGTCTGAGCTGTGTAGTGAGACCCTGTAGCAAATACATAAATGAGGAATGACGTCATCTTGCTGCTCATCAAAGCACGTATGTGAAATTGGGGCTCATCTGAGGAGGTGAGAGCCAGCATTGACTCTGACAGAATAACCTGTAAGGAAGATCAGAGCAAAAGGGAATAGAAGCAGGAAGAAAAGGATGAAGAAAATGGGTCAGCGTGGAATGGTGCTCCCAAGGAGCAGAAGCAGTCAGTGTGGGGCCCAGGAGGAACTCTTAGTGCCCACTTCCCTCTCCTCTCTGCTGGGCTTTCCTTGCCTCTACCCCTGCCAGGAATGCCACATTCACTATCCAGACATCTCTCCATCTCATTCTGTGTACTCTCCACTGCTAAGACAGCAACCCCTACTAGGCTGCTTCCTGTTTTCACAGAACTCTTCCATCCGTACACACTGGGGTCCCTGGTGTGCGGCTCTCCCTCCCCACCCTGGGATGTATGTTTGGGTTACGCGAGAAGGGGTTTCGAGGACCTGGGGCTCGGCTATCAATGCTACCCCTTGACCTTTAAACTGCACTTTCATCCTGGCTACACAGAGCCATCACACCTGGCCTCGAGGTCCTGTCTTCCTTAGCTTCAGAGGCGGGGCACAGAGTCATACTCTGACTCTGGTGGCTCCATGCCATGCGTGGAAGCCTGAGGCCTGGTAGAACAGTGGGCAGGGTTGCAGTGTAAGGAGCCCCATCTGAGCTTCAGTTCCCTGCTGCTCATCTTGCTGTGGGTCTGTACCCAAGCAGAAGATGACACGGCCTGGTCAGGGGGAGTAGGAAGTGCAGACCTGGGTACAGCCCGCACCTGCCCTGAGAGTGACGCTACCTAGTTATGCATTAACAGGGGATCAGCCTTGTGGCAGGCCCAGGGCTCAATCACAAGCTGAATGGGCATGTTTATGGCCAGCAGCCTTCCAATAAATTACCTCTCCTGCCAAAAATGTGCCCTTTCCCCTTTTTCATGTCACCTTGTCACAAAGCTGAAATGACAGGTGAACAAATAGCAGGGGTGAGGAGTGAGGAAACCCATGCTCCTTGACAGCTCGACAAAGCCCTCTCTGCCTGACCTGAGCTGCATTATCGCCTGGGAACAGTCTGCACAGATAGTGGGGAGCCACCAAGGGTGGGTTAGTGTGGGCTGAGGACATCCAGGGAGGCCCACAAGAATGGGTCCCAGGGGGCTGTGGGCAAAGGGGAAGTATGCTTTGCCTGTCTCAGCCCAGGGAGTGCAGTACCTCTGAGCTCTCTGTCATGCTGGGAAGCAACGGTGGGAGCAGGTGACGCCCATGCTTGGGTTTCAGTCTCCACAGCCTTTGGCATCTTCTGTGCACCCTGAGCTCAGAGGAGCAGCTGAGTCCTGGGATCACTCACAGCATCACAGGTTCCTGAGGGCGAGGCGCTCTCCCAGCCCACCTCTGTGGTCAGATCCTGCATAGTGAGGCAGGGCAGAGAGGTGATTTGTCCTAAAATAGAAGCCCAGTAATCCAGACAGTTCATTCTCGTGCCCTATGCACACCACAGAGACGGATGCCTGCCGATGCTGGGGTACCTCCTCCCCAACCACCCATTCTATTCACCGCGCTGCTGCACTCTCCCCTCCACCCCCTTCTCTCCTTCCCCAATTTCCTCCCCCCCAATATCTGTGAAGCACCAACTGCACGTGCAGCTCTGCAGGAGCAGCAGGGAATACAGAGAAAAACAATCAGGATCCCAGCTCTGGGCTGGCACCAGCTGAACAGGGAAAGAACAGGCTTGCGGAGCTGCCTGATCCCACAGGAGTCTGTGGGACCTGGGGGGAGTGTCCCTCCAGGTAGGCACAGCTCATGAGAATAGGGATGAGGGGACAAATGACACTTTGGGTGAAGTAGGAAAGGGCACCTCCTAGGCAGCAGCAGCCATGAGCTAGGAGCTGAGCTGGAGCAGCCTGTGAGGAGGTGGTTGTGGAGGAAGACTAGGCACAGAGTGTCAGACCCTTGCCCCCTTGCCCGGAGCAGAGATGGCAGCAGCCCAGTCTGGCTGAACATATCAGGCTCCAACCTCCTAACTTAAAAAAAAAGTTGTGATAAACATAACATAAAACTTACTGCCTTGACTCCTTCACTGCATGGAGTTGGGGGGCATTAAATACTTTCACGTTGTGCAACAATCACTACGTCCATCCCCAGGGCTACCTTCATCTTCCAAAATTGAAACTCTGTACCCATCACACAAAAACTTGCCGTGCTCCAAGTGTCCACCATCATCCTTTCTGTGTCTGTGGACTCCACCATCCCGGGTACCTCGGGGAAGTAGACTCATGGGGCATTTGCCATTTTGTAACTGGCTTAGTTCACTTAGCATAAGGCTGGATGGCATAGCGCACACTTGTAATCCCAGCACTTGGGAGGCTGAGGCGGGAGGATTGCTGTAGGTTTGAGGCCAGCCTGGGCTACAAAGTGAGTTCAAGGCCAGCCTGAACTGTATAGTGAAACCCTGTCTCAAAAAGACCAAAAAAAAAAAAATCACTTAGTATACTGTCCCCAAATATTTCATTCACATTGGGGCATGTATCAGAATGTTCTATTTTATAAGGAATAATATTCATATATATATACTCACATTTTGTTTATTCCATTATCCATCAGTGTACACTTGGGTTCCTTCTGCCTCTTTATGGTGACTAATGTTCCTAAGACCATGAGCACTCAAATGCCCAACATCCAGACACGTAGATGACTTGGAAGTCCACACAGGAGACTTGAGGATGGACTGACTCCTTTGCAGATGCAGAGGGGGAAAAAGCTGCTAAGATCACAGAGATCTCTGGGTGCTGTACCAGGCAAGGTGATCAACTGTGTGTACCACACCTGGGTCAGGGAGGAGACAGAAGAAGAGTGGCCTAGCCTTGGAGGTTCATGCTGCTAGCCCCTTTCCCTTGGCCCATGTAGGGGATGGAGCCATTGTGTCATGGCAGCTTTGCCAGCCTTGGCGTTGGCCTGGGATTCTGAACCTGGGGTCTAGTTACTCTTTACTGGGGGACTTCTACGCCCTCATTTTCCTGGGATGTCTGTGACAATGCCCGCTGTCACAGTGCCTGCTCTCATTCTCTCTTCACTGTACCTGGCTTTGACTTCCCTTCGTTTAGGCTCTGTGGGTCCCAGCCAGCGAGGTCCACGTGGAATCAGAGATAAGATCCAGGGCCCACTCCGGTGTCCTGAGCAGCCTTGGCCTGAATGCCAAGTGCTACAGATCAGCCGTCTGGCTTCACACGTGTGCTTTGTGATTGCTAAATGTGGAAGATTGTAAGAAAGAGAATCATTGCATGTCAGAGATGTGGGCTGGAAATGTCATCCTAGGTGAGAAGCAGCAGCAGTGGCAGGAAACACCTGCCTTCCATTCAAACTAAGACTCCATGCAGAAGCATCTTAGAAGCTTCCAGATGTGCACACCCAGTTCCCAGGGACGGAGGTCCCCACCTTTGCTTCTTGCCCAGGCACCCCAGTGTCTGGAGCGCCATTGGATCTCACTGTCATGGAGCCGGCCCCACCGACCCATGGAGCCCACCTGCCTGGCAAGTACTGGATCTGATGGTGGGGGTGTCAGGGTCTCCACTTCCAATCCTTCACTGCATTCCCTGGGCTGCCATCATCATCACCCTACATCTTGGTGTGTCCTGGGGTAGGCACCTTACCAGGTGAGTCAAATACCAATGACCTCAACCTTTCTGAACAGAGAAAAATGATCCAATTGACATGAGAATGGGAAAACACTCTCAGCTCAGAAGTAGATTTGGAAGTATCCGTAGGGACACCCTGGCTGGCCTGGAGATGGGTAGGAGAGGGCCTTCCAACCAGGGGAGTGGCTCAGCCTGGGCACTTTCATGCATTTGGCCCCCTGAGTGTCCTTCTCTTTCTTAACTGGCAAGCCAGGAGAGAAGAAAGGCCTGGTCTTTCTCCTACCCACAAGTCATTTCTATTGTTGTTTAGTTTTGCTGTCATTTATCAGCTCAATGGGGCCTACTAGGTAAAGGTGTCTCTCTATAGTGTATGAGTTTCCTCTTGCTTGTTTCTGTCACTGCTCAAGTGTGTCCTGTAGTGTTTATTTCCCCCCTACAGTGAGTACCTGTAGCATTGTTCATTCTTGCTTTTGTTAGCAGCTGTTCAGCAAATACTTATCCTCCCTGCCTTCCCTCTCTCCCTCTCTTCCTTCCCTCCTTCTCCTTCCCTCCCTCCTTCTGTCTCTCCTTCCTTCTCCTTCCTTCCTTCCTTCCTTCTTTCTCAGAGCTCTGCATTAAGGAATGTAACTCCTCTGATATCAACCCAAGAAAATCAATTAATGAAATTCCCCAACAGTAGAGGGTTAGTTAGGATTCTGTCATCTTGTCTTCAACTCAGAGAGCTCCACTAATTCTGCCAGAAAATACAACAGAAGTTAAAATAAATATTTCCAAAGTTATATTTGGAAAACATATTACACTACATTATATAGTTATAGTATATTATGATGTTCTATTAAACCTTACTCCTACTTCCCTTTTCTGAACTCAGTTATAGGATAATAGTTTACTTTGGGGCATCAAATGACTGTGTTTCTCCCTGACTGAATTTTTGCTATCACCTGTGCACGAGCTCTTTCTCCTGTCCCAACCCCCCTGTGCCTATATCAATGCTGAGAATTTCGGGCAGGGGTGGGAGGTGCCTTGCGAATATGGGTAAGAATACAAACCCATTCTGCTAATCTCAGGGTTTGGTGAAACTCTTTGCTCAGAAACTTTATGGCCAGTGGGAATTGATGGTTTATGTTTGCTCTTCAAATAAAGGAACCTTGGAGGTAGAAAAGGGCATTTTCTGTGGAGCTGCTGACTTCTGAAATCTTGAGGCCTCTTCCTTATCAGGCCCGTTTATTACGGGTTTCATAAATGTTTTATGAGGGACTGGTGAGGCTCTGCTGACTGGGGTGGTGGCAGCTGTCTCCACTTTCCACATTGTTGACAAGATCAAAGGACAGATTTACCACCTGATAAGATGGAGCAGATAAGATAGGGCAGATCCTGCGCTGACTTCTTGCCTCTATGCTCAGAGGCAAACAAAATTGGCTTAACCGGGAGCTTTCGCCTCCTGGGTGCAAGGCCTTTGCCCGTTGCATCATTTACGGGACCAACGGGACCTGCCCAGCAATTTCTGGCCCTCTGTACCAACAGCTAATGCTCCTTTGTGTCAACAGCCCTAGATGTTTTAAATACATATTTCCAAAGTATAAAAATAATTCTCTGTCTTTAATGATTTTAAAGATAAAAAGATTAAATATCTAAAAATATCTAAGAACTTCAATTCTTATTATTTAGACAAATGACACTAATTTTAAATTATGTGCAATGAAAAAAGGAAAAATGAGTGCCTGAAAGTAATTTATGGCCAAATAAATCATCTCTACAACATTTATATTTTCAGGCAGAGAAATTGTATTGACTTTATTTCCAGCCATTGTTGACTTTTACTACAATTGCCTTAACAATCGTTGGCAATATCCTTTTAATTTGTCTCATTATTATTGGACATAGGAAACTTCCTTTTATCACAAGAAAGCTTTTTTTTTTTTTTTTTTTTTTTTTTTTTTTTTGAGAGACAAAGGGAAAGATTTGCTCCTGAGTTAAAAGAAAGTTCTCTGGCTTTCCGGAGCAAGTTTGCTTTGCTGCCACTGTGCTCTTCTGGCCTGCCTTGCTCTTCTCACTCCTGCCAGTATTTTACCACATGGATGGACCCAGAGGCATCTGCCTATTTTGGGATTAACTTTGAAAAATGTAGGCCAGTCTGACAGTGGCAGTGCAGGGTCCTAGTTCCCCACAACAGCCTCTGGAGCCCACCTTCAGCAGTAGCTTGAGGGTTGCTTTTTAATCAACATTGTCCTAGAAAGGCTGTACAGCAGGCACTGAGCAACTTGAGGGGAGCTCAACACGTTGGCTGTGTTTCAGCCACTCAGAGCTCCCTGCTTCTATCCTGGGGGTTCTCCCTGCACTGAGCTCCCTGAGCTTTCTCTCTGTGGCCCTCCCATGCCCCCTACCCTTTCAGCCAGGCAGGCTCCCCTCGTCTCCATTTATCTTCCTTTAAGATGCAGCTGCTGCGTGTCTCTGGGCCTTCTGGAAGGTCTGCTGATGAAACAGTTCCCTATCTACTGAGAAGGCTGGGAGCGCCCTTGTTTATCATGCTTGCCTCTCCTTCCAAGTCACAATTTTGCACAGAATGGAGTTGTAGTAGTGACATGTGAGACCCTGGTTGGCGATATGCCATGGGTTCCCACTCTGGGCACAACTCAGGACTCATGGCCAGTGGGAATTGATGGTTTATGTTTGCTTTTGTGCTGGTCTTCTTACTACCTCTTTGGCTTCATGCTCTGGCACCTGGGTCCAGGTGCATGGGCACAAATGGTGGCAATCTGTGTTTACAGACATAGCCCTTCCCCACCCCAGGCAGAGGGTGGAGGCCGGGGCTCCATCTCCTAACTCACAATGGGAAGAAAACAGCATGCCTTTGCTCTGAAAACCCTTCCAAGGGCTGGGATGGTGTGGTCCAAGGGCAGACCACCGGCGCTGGGCAGGATTGGGCCAGGCTTTATAGAAGAAAAGCGTTTGGAAAACAAAATAGGAGAAGTTGGTTTTTTTTAAAGAATCATGTGCAGTGATATATGCCTGAGGGGTAGATTCAATTAATAATCATGGAACGACTCTTCATAAGCCCCTCATTTAAAATTAAACCCCAAATATTCTCCCTGGATCTCAGTTCCTCTGCCTCAGTTCATATAGCCAAAGGAAGCCAAGATAGCTCTGTATACATCTCATCTCCTTGCCAACAGGGCAAGGCAGGTAAAGACTGTGTATCTGTTTAAAGTGCAGATTTGAGATCTGTAGCAAGCTGCAGCAGCCTAAGACTCTTCCTTTGTACTACCTCATTGTTCTGCAGTAGGACACTGGTTTGCATCTTGGCAATGCCAGCCTGGTAGAATGAATAACCAGTCAGGAGGCAAGAGAGCACTTGCTAGTCTCCTGTCTCTTGAGTCTGTGACATGACCTTGGACAAGTCACTCACCTTAATGAAGTATGAAATCTTTGAGGCACAGCCCCATCACCAACTGGTGCCCAACCCCAATGCCAGTTTCAAAATACAAGCCTTCTTGGTTGGTATCTAGTTGTTTTGCTCAGTTCAGAGTTGGGGCACACCAGGTCCCTGAGATGGGATCGCGTTTCAGGTTGACAAGAGAATGGCTCAAGCTCTCCCTGATGGTGCCACATGCCAGTCTGATCTGGGATTCCTACAACCCACAAAGCTAATGGGCTACACTGACTACTTTCTGCTTTCCAGGCCATACAACCTTCATGGCTACAACTTCATGAGCAGCACTGTTATTGGTAGTTGAGGTCATGGGCACTTAAGTTGAGTGCCTTTGTCGTTTACTGGCTATGTGACTGGAGTGACTCTTAGCCTCTCTTAGCCTCAGTTTCTGCATCTTATGATGATGAGAATGATGATAACTCTCCCTTTTATAGTTTGAGATGCAATATCAATGGAGAAAACACATATGTATATATTTTATATTTTAAATATCTATCTATCTATATCTATATCTATCTATCTATCTATCTATCTATCTATCTATCTATCTATCTATCTATATCTTAACAGTAGTCCTGGTACATAGTGGATAATTGTTAGATGTAGCATTATTGTTGTCATAGTTATAACACATTGCAGATTATAAAGAGCTTCTAAAAATACTACCCATTCCTGTGATTTTTCACAAAGACTTAGAGGAAAGAGGGAGCAAGTAATTCCATAGTACAAACAAAGAAGTTGTGAGTCAGAGATTGCAGAAGGTCATAGAGCTAATTTCTTAAATGCTTTAAACTCTCAAACCAGGGCTGTCTCTAACTCTCAAGGGTTGTATCTTATTTGTGAAGGAGGTTGATAGTCTCATGTTTTGGAAGGATTTGGGTTCAGGCCTTTAAGGTGTTTTGTTGCACAGTGGTAGGAGGAGCTGTCATCAACCTAGGTACCCCAGGAGTGCCACATCTGTACACAGTGTGGCTGCTGTATGTCCTGTGGTGTTGAACAGAGGACCTCTCTATTGTAATCTTGTGTGTGTGTGTGTGTGTGTGTGTGTGTGTGTGTGTGTGCAGGATCTCACTACACAGCTTGGACTCATGTTGATCCTCCTGATATCTGCCTTCTTAGTGCTGGGATTACAGATGTGCATCACCATGCCTGGACTCCACTGCTGGCTCAGCGTGCCTGGGGGTGGGGCCAGTGTGGCATGAAGTACCAGGGATCGAACCCTGGCCCCTGAGCTTATTGAAGCAAGTGCTTGGTCCATTGAGCTGTGCTGCTGGCCCTATTTTTTTTTTTTAACATCTCTATCTTGCCTGTTACTGCCTCAGTAGCCCAGGCTGCTACTCCCTCTTGGGATTATGGTGCTGGCAAGTGAGAGGTTGACCTGGGTAGTGGTGCTGAGATGGGGATTAGGAGCACCACTGCTGCACTTAGGGGCTTCTCTGCACCGGGAAGCCCAGCATTTCTATAGAGCATGGTGCTCCCAGCCCTAAAGATGCACAGCCGGGCTCTTCAGAAGATGCTGAAGTGTGGGGACTGAGCTGCAGCCCAGACCAGCGGGGTCACAGAGTTCCACCCACTCCAGAAAGGGCTGCCTGTTTTAGAACATGACCATGGTAGCCTGGAGCACTGAGGCCTCCAAGGCAGAGCTATTTCTTAGGAGCCTCCAAGTGATGCCAGGTGCCCTGAGGAGGTCCTGGGGCCTGGGGAGGGAGGGCGGGGGACTGCAGCTACTTCTCCTGCTGGAATCTGCAAACTTCTCTAATGAGAGACCCCAGTCCATAGGGAGTCTCTGAAAACACCCCCATCTTTGCACCACAGCCTTAGCTCTAACCATGCAAGTCAGGAAGGATTAAATATTTGGATTCTGTGTTTACCTAGATAGCAAAAAGCTTACACTGGTGACAACTCCAAGGGCATTCAGGGGAAATTGTTAGATTGGTAGATTTGAAAGGACTAGAGCACCATATATGACAGCGTTAGTACCTTTCAGGAACGTTGAGCTCAGAACACACTGACCCTGAGGTTCCTCTCATGGGGTCTCATAGCTGGCTGGAGGCATGGCAAGAGGCAGCATTTCTGGGAGGAAACAGTCTGTCAGCTTCTCCTCACTCTTCTTGAACATCAGAGTGTTTCTCAAGGGCTCTGGAATATGGCTCACTCGGGTAGTGGGAAGCTGGTAAGCTGGGTAGCACAGGGAATGGGCAGCAGGGTGCCCTTCCTTGGAGACAGATAGTCCACCAGAGCTTCCTCGGCCCCAGGAAAGTAGACCCTCAGGAGGACAGGGTGGCTGCTGGTAGGCAGGCAGCTGCAAGGCAGTCCCCAGGCATCAGCTTCTTATGGCCTGGGCCTGGAGGCTGGGCCTAGGCTTGGGCTGGGAGGGGGTGCTGAGAAGAGCCTCTTTTATTATCCACAGAATTGTTTCCGAAACATTATCAGCTCAGATTATTGGCCACAAATTTTCATCCGAAATCAGAGTAATAGGCTTTTACAGTGCAGTAAAAAGCATATTAGCTGGTCCTGGCATTGTCTCGCCTCCCATTCACTCCACTGTTTTATCAATATTGCCATAATTTGACACTTGCGAGTAGAGGAAGATTGTAAAGTGTCCATAGATCCTGTAAACTGTACTAAATGGAGATTAGTATTACTCCTAAGTTTAAACCCCAGTAAAAGATAATTAAGTTGATGGGCACGGCTGTAAATCTCACTTTTATCAAGTGCCTGCTCTCCCGCGAACAGTCTCTAGTCTTATTTTACAGCGCCACTAATGCACTAGCGGGATCGGCACCTTGTGAGGGTGTCGTTCCTGCTGGTGAGGAGACAAGATGGCTTGGTCCACGAGGGCTCTGGCCTCTCTGCCTTCTGCTGTGAGACCAGTGTGTGTGGAGGGATTGCCTGGTGCCCTGCAGCAGGTTCAGGCAGCCCAACGGGCCCCCAAGCCCAGACCCTTTCTCAAGGGGTGCTCTGGGCGTCTAAAGGCAAAGCTTCTCTTGAAGCTGTGGGACCTCTGCTTTCTGCTGAGATGGTCTCAGCTGGCGTCCCATAAAGTTGCTTCTGGGGAAAAGGAAACTGGCAGGCAAAATTCAACCCAAACAGCCGAGATGCAAACATATTCTTAAAAGGCACAGTTGGTGGCCTTTGGAAGAGGAGACCCCAGGATGACAGCTGTGTCTAAGCAGCCCCGTCTTACTTAGCAAAGGAGCCTTTGCTACTTCTGATGAGGTGAGTGCTGGTGACACTGGTGCCAGCACTGGGCACAGGCCTTGACACCGGGGCACTGGAGTCCCTGCACTTCTTCCCCCTGAGAAGCGTTGCAAGGGCTGTCTTGCTAAGGAAATGTGATGTGGGGCCTCCATCACCGTGCCCCTCCTCCAGGGCGACCCGCCTCAGAGCCTTGGCCAGGGAGAGTTGTTCCTGGGCCAGGTACTGAGTTCTGTCAGCACAGAGCATGCAGAGGCCCAGTCCACTTGTCTGTCCAAAGCCAGCTCCTCCTCTCTCTGCTCACTTTTCTCCAGGGTCATGGCAAGAAGTGGTGTCTGACAGTGCTAGCAACAAGACACGCAGCCAAAGGGCAGGCCGGGGAAGGTAGAATTGGGTGGGGTCCCTGTGTCTCAGGCATTACCTAGAGCTTCACTTGGGCTTGATCTACTACCTGTCTTTGGAGCTCCGGAGGTTCCTGAAGAGAGCTGGTGGGTTCTTTGGATACTGGGCTCTCCTGGGCACTTCAGAGTTTCAATCTGGCCTCAAAGTATTTATTTAGAAGTCTTCAAATCCCAGTTGAACAGCCCCCGATTATTTCCAGAATGGGTGGCCTGGGGCCAGTCCTCTTTCCCAGAACAACTCCCAGCCTTGACTGTGACCTTGAATTGGGCCTGTAGGTTACTGGGTTCAGGGCCTTTGGGCTGGCCTGGTCAATCATGTCAAGCTCTTAGGCCACCTGGGCGAGCCGTGCTCTTTGGCTGGCCTTGACTAGAAACTGAAACACGGGGAACAAGGAAATAGTGCCACAGAGGAGTTGTGTTGAAGAGATGGGATTTGGCTCCAGCAGATAAACACACATTCCCCCCCCCCCTTTTTATTGCTTGAAGCTGAGTGATATAGAATTAGCAGGCTGAAAGTTCAAATGATAAGCAGCTTCTTAGGGCAGGAGGCTCAGCAGGGCTGGCATGGGGGCTCGTTGGAGGGCCCCAGATGAGTTCATCACCTTTTGAAACTTCGGACTGCTCGGCAGGTGCAGGACTGATTCTTGGCTCATCTCACCAGGCCTAGCAGCAGTAGCAGGAACAGAGGAGGTGGCCAGCCAGCGCCATGGCGGCATCTCAGAGTAAGGGTGGGGCGGCTCGCTCCTGATGAAAGCCAGACTGGGTCACCAGAGAGGAGAATCACAAATGTTAAGACCCTGTTGTATGCCAGGCTTTGGGATCCAGGGCCTTTCAGGGGCCCCCGGCTTGCCTTTGGGGAACCCAAAGAGGAGTTCAATAGTGGACCCGTGATTTGGGTCTCTCTGTGTGGGAGTCCTGGAGAAGAGCAATCCCAGAGAGCATTCAAAATCACACAGTGTGCTTGAAGCTGCAAGTCTTGGCCCCTCCTGGGCCTGCTGAGTGGGGAAGCTCATTCTCTTGGGCGCTACCTGCTAGGCCCTGAGATCTGGCCCCAGTAAGCACAGATCAGAGTCCTTGTGCAAAAAGTGAGCAATCCCACTTTCTCTGGTGCAGGATCCCTTCACTTATGACTTCCTCCCAAGCACTCTCCAGGCCTCCAGATTTTAATTGGGAGTGAGTCCCAGGCCTAGCCTTCCTGAGGCTCCCAGAAAATGGAGGAGACAGGAAAATGGGGCTGGTGTGCAACACGTAGTGACCCAGGGAGCCCAGGGTCTTCTCATGGCCAGCAGACCCTGGTGCAGCCAGGTTTCTTCCTATCTTGTTGTAAGAGTATGTGTGCAGGGCAGGATGGGGCACGCTGCAAGGTCATTGGCTTGGTTCCAGACCTTGTGCTTCTTTGGCCCCTTGGCCTCACCTTGGAAATTCTGCCCATGGACGATTTAACATTGGACAAGATGTGTTTCTCTCTCCCAGGATACTCTTTAATGGAATCACCATATACTGCCCTTGAATTATGTTCCTTAAAAGTATCACCTTTAATTTCCAGAAAGAAAGAAAGAGAGAAAGAAAGAAAGAAAGAAAGAAAGGAAGGAAGGGAAAACAACACCACACGGAAACCTCTGGTGTTGTAGCCCAAGCCAAGCCCTAAAAAAATGAGGCTTAAGGCAGACCGTAAAATGTTCTTCATTGCTTAAGCTAATAAATCCAACTATCTTGAAGAGCAAACACCATATTGTTTTGCCAACTATTAGATTTTTACTACTCGCCAATAAAGTGAGCACTTTATTCCTCTCAAATAATATTCTATTCATTGTTTCCTAAAGATTAGCAATTGAAAGAGATGTCAACAGTTTTCACTCTTTAAATTAAGTATAATAGGCTTTTATAGCACAGCATAAAGATATCACAGAGAAAAGCTGCAATCACAACGCTTGATTTTTCTTTTATCTGTTACTATAGCCCCAATCTGACACTTGTGAGCAGAGGGAGCTTGTAAACGGCCAGCGGACCCCATAAAGCCGGTGACACTTAGATTAGTGTGACAGCTCATTTTAGGCACAGTAAAGTGATCATTTAATTAACTAATGGGGCTGTAACCATGAAGGTTTATCTAATTAGAGTTTTTCACCTTGCCTCCCAGTAAGTCTGTCTGGTTGTTTATATATTGGTACCAGCCTGTGCTGAGACGTGGCCAGACTCTGCCTCTGTCCAAGGTGTTCCTACATACAGTTAGACATCCCCTTCCTGCAGAAGACTAGGGTAGTTTATTAGACCTCATTCTGGACAGTTTTCTAGAAGTTACAAGTGCTCTCTCTTTGGGTGTTTGACATACTGTCCATGTATGTTTTAACAAAGTAGATGTCCGTGCTGGTGTGTGTGTGATAGTGGATCTAAGAGGACCTGTTTCCTGCTACATATTTCTTTTCACTCTGCTGTGGGTAGACCCATTTCTCTGTCCACTGGCTGGCCAGACCCACCTGCTCCAGAGAGAGTGCTTAGAAGGAATCAGGGGCAGGAGACTGCACATAGCTCCAGATTCCTGGGCTTCTCCAAGGGAGGCCCTCATAGAGAAATGCCTCCTGTCTCTGGGGGCTCACTCTCTGTGTCAGGGATGTGGGAGGCCAAGGAATCCCGGAGGGTCAGTACACATTTCTTGGCATCTGGGTCCACCTAGAGCACCTCTCAGTCAGGTGGATATGAGCTGCCTGGCAAGAGGGAAGCCAGAGGATGGGGGAGGTAGGGAGAGGGTGATATGTGGGCTGGCAGGTCTTCAGGTCCACCCTCCCTACAATTGCCTTCAAGCTTTTCCTTCTCTGCTACAATCTGTAATGGCCATCACCCCTGAAGGCTTTTGGAGACTCACTCCAAAAAACTTCTTCAAAAATTCATAAAGCTAGTTTTTAAAATGCTGATAAGACATATAGAACATAAAATGTGCCTTTTTAATTGCTGTTTCATGTGCAGTTAGTTGCATCAGGTATACATTCATATTATTGTGCAACCATCGCCCCATCCTTCTCTAGAGTTTATCTTGTAAAACTGAAACTCTGCCCATTCCCATTAATCATTAACTGCCTGCCCCCCCCAGCTCCTGGCAACCACCACCCTCCTTGCTGCTTGTATAAGTCTGATCTCATGTAAGTGGAATCATACAGTCATGTTCCTTTTGTACCTGGCTTGTTTCACTTAGCATAATGTCTTTAAGGTCCATCTATGCTGCAGCATGCATCAGAATTTCCTTTAAAGGCCCAGTCATATCCCATCGTATGTAGATTCTGCAGTCTTTATTCGTTTATCTATTGATGGGCACTTGTGTTCCTTCTATCTTTTGACTACTGTAATGGATGCTGTTAGAATACATGGGTACAACTAAGTAATTCCTCCTTATCTGGCAAGGATGTGTTTCAAGACTCTTGGGACACCTGAAACTGCAGATGGCACAAAACTCTATATGGTACTTGAACATAAGGCACTGTGATATGGCAGCAGTTGACTTGGTAGCTAGCAGGTAGGTAATTCATATACGGTGGACTGAAGGAAGAGATGATTATTCACATTCTGGTCAGGATATAGCAGCACAGTGTGTATCACCATGCCACTAGGGACAGAATACAACTTAAAACTTAGGAATTGCTGATTTCTAAAAGTTTTCATTTCATATTTTCAGACTATGTTTGATCATGGTTGACCACAGGTAAATGGAAACTGAAAAAATAGAAATCCTGCTAAGTGGAACCATTCCATATGTGTGAGTTCTTATTTCCATTTTGGGGATATATACCCAGAAGTAGAATTTCTGGGTCACATGGTAATCCATGTTTTTGAGGAACAGCTATATCATTTACCCTAGTGGCCATACTATCTTATGACCCCACCAGCAATATATAAGCCTTCAAATTTCCCCATACTTCTCATCAGAGTTAGTTGTTTTCCACTTTGTTTTAAATAATTGCCATTCCAATGGCTGCCAAGTGGCATTGAACTGCGGTTTTGACCTCCACTGGTAACTGGATAATTTTAAAAGTCCAAGGTGCCAGGGAGCCCTGGACTGAGAACCACTGAGTTAATGGTTGTCATTTTGGAGCCTGCTTTATGTGCTGGGTGCTGTTCTAACACCCAATGCTTGTTCACTCAGTTGCTCATCACAGTAACCTGGTGAGAGGGAGAAATCATTGCTTTCCTTGTGCATGAGAGAATCACTCACACAAAGCTCTCTGAGCTCGTAGTTTAAGCTCAGAGGCGTCCCCAACCCCTGTTCTCTCCTCTTTGTGGTCCGAACCCCTCTCCAAATGTTCTCCTCTCTGTATCTCACTTTGAGAGGAGAAAGTGTTAAGAACATCACTGGGAAAACAAATCACCTTGGGTCCAAGTGGCTTGGAAACAATATCACAATTCAATCTTTACTTTCACCCTTGAAAGGTGTATTTCATTCACATCATGTTTTTGAGGAGAAGGGTAAATAAAAGAGTGCTTAATTTTAAATCATCATAGATATTTCCCTTTTAACTAAGATTATTTTGTGGTAATTTATTCACATACAAACTGAAGCTTAGGGTTTTTCAAGAGGCAGGAGTAGCCTAGGGCAGGACCATGTCTGGGGCAATACTGCCATCTCGTGGGAAATAGGAACATGACTGTTCACACCAGCAGGAATTAATTCTAAAATTAGGAGTAGAACTCTCTACATACAGGATTTAGACACATTTCTGGTCAAGGGCAAGTGAAGAGTCATTCTCTGTCTAAAGTATTCAATTCTTCTGGGAAACAAAGCCAGAATCAGTTCTTGGAGTGACAAAGGCCACTGTCATACAGTGCTTGTTCCTTTTGTCAGTTTTTCAAAAGTTGTGGGCATTGATGCAAGGGTAGTTACTATGCATCTGCAATCCAAAGTCAGTGAGAAAATAACTGAGTTGGAAGGTGTACCCTAATTGTCCTCAGTTTTAGAAAGTCTCTACCGGCAGAGTCCTTCTTGTCCCTCCCTTACCTCCCCTCTCCGGCCCTCCCCTTTCCTCTTTCTCCTTCTTTGCCTCTTTCACTCTCCCTCCTCCTTTTTCCTAACTGCTTTATTGAGATACGCCTTGCCTGCCACAGAATCACCCATTCAAAGTGTGCCATAGAGTGGGGTTGAGTTATTGTAGAGGCCGAGTTGTGCAGCCACCATCACAGGCAACTCTGAGACCCTCTCAGCGACCCCCACGGAAACGTTGGCCGTCACCTCGACTCTTCCGTGTCTCCATGGCCCTGCCAACCTCTCACCTGTTCTGTTCCATGGATCGCCTATAGTGGCCCTTACACCGGATGGTGGGAACTCGCGCGTCTGTTCGTGGGTGTACTCCAGTGCTCCGGGTGATGAGGGCTGCGCCGACGCGCTCAGTGTGTACCCACCGAGGGAGAGGCACGCTCACCGCAGGTGAGTGGGGGAGTGTGCTGGGGTGATCGGGGCTGTGAGAGGAGAACGGCCCCAACAGTAGACGTGGAGTCAGAAGCACGCTCCGTGTCGGTCCTGCTCTGCGCTCTGCTTGGAGCATATGCAGTAATGACGCTCATTGGTGTTCTTTCCCGAAGGTAACGAATGCAAGGAATGGAGTGGACCGCAGGAGTCAAGAAGAGCCAATGTAGGCATCTTCCAAAGAGAAAGAAACAAAACACGTGGGATGGCAACGTCTCTCAGTTCGGAAACAGTGACCAGTCCAAAGCTTCTATTCTGCAAGATTTGCTGGGGCCCTGGCCAGGCAGCCAGCGTTCTCTGCAGCGTTTCATGCTATTGCCCTCTCTTCCTGGATTTTTCCTATTGCGGAGGGCAGGAAGACAACCAGCATCCTTCTCTCTGCCCCATGAGAAACACAAGCCCTGGCTCTTTGCTTTGTGGTTCTGGGTCATGCTCTGGCCTTCTCTTCCATCCATTTCCCATTCCTCAGAGCCTTGAAAGATTATATTACTTCAGAAAGTAGAAGTAGCATAGGCTGTGGGCAAATTGTGAATGTGTACTGCGGTCTGTTCCCATTGTACACAGAAGTGCCCCATTCTCTTCCCTGTTGAAGCCTGAGAAGAATGTATTTTCCAGACTGAAAGTCTGCCAATGTCCTGTGTCTGAGTTGGTTATTTGAGTGAAGCTATCACATCTAGTACATCTGCCTAGAGTGCGGTAAAGTCTACTCTAGCCCTCAATGATCCTTCTGGTTTCTAAAGGGGGCTTTGCCTGCCTGGAAAGCACAAGGTCCTGAGATGTCTGCTAGGAGAACAATAAGGCCCTGTCCTATGACCATGCTCTATGAGGGCAGGTGGAATGTGCTGGTTTGTGATGTGGAATGGGCTCCACTTGGGGAGGACAGTGGGCATGTCTGAATTGCTATTAGACTGTGAACTTGAGGACAGGGATTAGTTTTTAATCCACAATGCTCAGCTCCAGGTCTGTCATGCTGTACAAATTCAGCAAACTTTTGCTATCTGAATGATGTATGCTGCCCAAAGTTATGTGAGCCACTGTTGGAAATTACTCAACACTGTATAACAGCTCAGAAAAGATGGATCAAAATTGGTGTTCTGAGTGGCCTTAGTGTCATCCAGTTCTCCTCTCTTATAATTGAGTACCTAGAATGTGCTGGGGATGCAATGTTCTGAGCTAGGGAGAAATACTCCCTATTTCTGAGCTTCGTTCATCTCTCCTCTTCCCCTAAGGCTTTAGTCCAATGAGTCACATGAGCTGTATGACCTACACTAAGCAGTCTTCTCGGGTCCCTGAGACACTGTGCAAACAGGACATAGGCAGTCGAGACTGTGTCCACCTCAAACAGCTTTCTTGAGGCCTGGGGGACTGGATCACAATAACCTCAGGTTCCTTTGTCCCTTGCTACCTATCTGTAAATAATAAATCCATTTTGTTTAACTTTCTGTGCATGTGGGTCTTCTGTCTCTCTGGACTCGGGCAAGCTGGTTATGAGTGTACAGTGAAACTTCTTCACAACCAGTGCTCCAGAGCCCAAAGAATTGTTCTCCAGGCAGTGGCAAAGGGTCCAGGACATTTCCATCTAGTGTCTTGACAACTTTCCATGCATGGATTTGATGTTTTCTGTATAAAAATACAGAGATCACAGAGACCCAAACACAGGAAGGTGTCATGGCTGGCTGGGTGTATCATTCCTGCTCATAGTTCATTGGCTGGGATCTAGTCACATGATCATGCCTAGCCAGGAGGGAGCCTGGGAGACAGGATGTAGTTCTGGGAGCAAGAAGAAGGGCTTGGCAGATTGCAGGAGATAATTTCTGACTGGAGCTAACATGGTACAACTGAGTAAACAAACCCCATCAGTGACTCTTGTTTTACACAGAATAGGTTGGCTTTTGTTGTTGAAAGTGATTTTATGTCAGCTCAGAACA
>NDGN011374692.1:0-15661 GCA_002564285.1 Tympanoctomys barrerae
TTTCCTCTTTGGCCCCATAATCTCCTTGATCAGAAAATTTGGGATACTACCGAGTTACAAGACGTTACAGTGTAAGTTCTCATATGTCCTGACTCTCAGGGATTCTCACAGAACTTCTTGTTTTGTTTTGTTTTAATGTATTTGGTACAGGGTCTCACTAYGCAGCTCAGACTCACAGTGATCCTCCTGTTTTCTACCTCCCCAGCACTGGGATTACAGGCATGCACCACCACATCCAGACTTGGTCCCCTGTATAATTATCAAGCCCTGGGGGCAGGCCCAGCATGGCATGCAGGACTGGGAATCGAACCTTGGTCCCTGTGCTTGCCAAAGCAGGCAATTAGTCTGCTGAGCTTCCTAACTGTCCTTCCGACAGAATTCTTAAAGTACTCAATATTAAGGTGGTAGGTATGTAAAAATAGTTAAAAGGTGAGGTAGTCCCAAAATACCTTTCCAATCTAGAGGACAAAATCTTATGCATTTAAACATAAATTAAATGTGTGGAAAGATATTTGAACACCATATGATTTCTCTCTATTTTTGAATACTCAGGATTTTATGACAGATTAGACCAGGTTTAACCATATTATAGCTATAAATATATTGAATCTGAGGGGAGCTGCATTTTCTTGGTCACATTTTGATCTCTGATACCTTCTTTACCATGTTGTCCTCTAATACTCTGACCATACTGACCCCAAGAGAAGGGATAACTGTACAGTTGGTTTATAATTCCCTTCAACAACTGAAATACAACTGACGTGAAATTTGGAAGAACTTTATCTGACTTAGAAATTCTCACAATGCTTCAATCAGCCTCGCTGATGAGGTTCAAGCTTCTAAACTACACCCATATTAATGTCAATGTTCCTCTAGTGGTCGAGTTACAAATCTGAATCTATAATATGCAACCCAGTCCTGTTTTGTCATATGACCCTAGACAGCCCCAGAATCTATGACATTGATAGCAACAGATTAGAGAATTGTCAGAAAAGCAGAAATCAACAGTTCTATGAGAAAGCAGTGACTGAAAACATTGTACAAATAATTAAATGAAAGTAGTACTCAATGTGAAAAGTTATATTCAAAGTGTTTGTATGCTGATGGCAAAAATGAAAAATAAGACAAAACACAACATATCTAGATTTCACCTACAGATGGTTCAGAAGTGATTTTTCTATGATCTTACAACACTTTATGCAATTATGTGTAATTAAATTATGGTAAAAATAATCAGCTTAAAGAAAGTATTCAGAACAATTGCTGGTCTAAATAATATTCTTTTTCATAAATGAAAGTATCATGAGTAGCAAAATGCCAAAGCAGAACAGAGTGATCTGTGGTTACATGTAAATCCTGAAGCAGTGGAAGCCATTTGTATTATCTTTACTTCTTTGAATAAATTCAGATGACAGCCCTATTTCATTTCTTCATTCAGTTTGGAGGCCAGATGGCATTAGAATCATTTACTTCACCTTGTTGTGCTTAATTACTACAATCAACACACTATTTTCCAAATTAATCATAACAAAGTAATTTCATTAGTAACACAGCAGGCTGTTGAATTATTAGCATCATAACAGTTTGCAAACAATTAAACTTTATTTGAACCTTAAAAATTTGCAGAGTGGAACATTATTGTAAGATCTAATGGCAATAGAGTACAAATTCAGTACAGAGCAAATAATCAAGCAAAATGCTATATAAAATATGACTTACAATCACCTTTGAAAAAATTAGCTCTCTAACTGTTCATAGAAAAACAAATAAAAGCTCTAAGCAAACATAATGAGAACATAACAATTAGCATATTTTCTAACAAGCCATGTTGTTTAAATTCACATTAATGATATTATTATGATCTTGAAGAGTATGTAATATATTGTCAAGGGTGTAAAGAAAACTTTGTCCCTGGTTGTATACAAATGATTTCATCAAATGAATACAAAGTAGTCATGAATCGAAAGTGATGATTATTTTTTCTGTCATTGCGATTTTAGTCTTTTGTTTCCTTTCATACATCTTCTACCTACACGCAAGTGTAAGGACAAAGGCCAGAGGAGCTCTGGACAGAAGTAACACCATGTTCCTGTACAGTTACCACTCAGACAGAGACTGTCTGGTTTGTACACGTTGGTCATCCGTTGGCAAAGGACTCCCTCTCCTGGATTAGCTGCAAAGAAGGCGGAACTCTTCCCCTGCACGTTGCCCCAACACTTGCATGGCCGGCCGGCCTGGGTGGGGGAGGGGTGCCAAGTGAGGCTACGAGCGATGACAAGCTGCTGCCATCTACTGGCCCAGCACGGAGAGCTCCACTTACATTTCAGGCACTACTTTTCCAGACTACTTTTGCTTCTCAGTCACCCAGCTTTGAAAAACAGTCCATTAAGATCTTCCTTGCCGTTTCACTTTCGCCACGGCGCTTTCCATCAGTTTCAATGGCAACATACTAGGAAAAGCATATCAACTATACAAATGTCATTTCTGAAAACCTTAACTTGATGTGTCAATATACATAAAATGCGAGTTATCTCAAAATTCCTAAAATTTGGCTTTCCCCCCTTACATCTAAACCTGAATTTTCATGGCATTTAAGGGATAATTGTAAAACAAACACTCTAATATTGCCTATAAACAGTTTTTAGCTTATATGTATGGTTAGAATCTTTCCTTGAAAATTTCAACAAAGCTAGTACTTGCTAAGTAATGATTAGTATTAGGAGATTATGTCTATTCCAAATAATAAGTCGGTACTGGATTTTGACATTCATTAAAGCCACACAAGTATTTTGTGGGTATTTAAAACACTTCTGATTTCAAAGCCCAGGAAAAGGTGCTAAGATTCTCCAGATCTCACCCTGCAGCCCTGAATCTATCCCCAAGGTCAGGTTGTTGACTTCCCCGCTCTCACTCGTGGGTGCGTGTTCCCACTGCGACTTCTACTCTTTCCTCTCCAAACCTTTGTTTTCTTTTAAGCACTCTGAGACACGCAGGGGAGATTCCAATCTGCAGTTCTGCTGCTACCGTGGGATTTTAATAACATAACAATGATAAGAGTGCTTATGTATGCCGCCTTCTTTTGAGACTATTTTGAGACTGTTTACAACATTATGTAGTGGCAGAAGAGGGTTTCTTATGAATCTTTTATTTCATTACATTTAAACAGAAATGTGGTAGAAAGGACTGACAAATCCATATCAACCCAAAATATCTGTTTCAGTAAAGTACTTTGCACAAAAATGGTTCTGGTTTGCACTAGTATTTCAAGGGACAGCACACTTCCACTTGTATTTCTGTCACTTTTTTCTTTCTTGTGGTTACATTTACCAGGAAATAAATTTGCCAATTTGTAAAATTTCTTTCTTGAATCACATCACTACATAAAAAATATACTAAATGATCTATAAAGCTTTAACACAAACATATTCTTTAGCACCTACCAACAATTTGCATGACAATTTCAATTAAAATTCTATGCAATCATATATTACACTCTAAAAGTAATTGATGTCCAATGATTAAGTGAAAGTGCAATTCACACTAGAAGTAGCAATGACTGTATGGCCCATATAAATAGTAATGAACTCTTCAGACAATCAAATGAGTAAATAAAAACTGTAATACTTTCTCTGCAAAACAGCAACAGGTACAAGTTTACTGCTTGCATCTAATTTACATCAATACTCATTTAATTTCGCATCAGACTACTCTAATAAATGACTAAAGTAAGAGTCAAAGACATTCAAAAAGCAAAGAAAGGTTCTGAGCTGTCACCCAGGCTTTCATGAGACTTCAAAATCAAAAGCATTTGCAGACAACCAGAAGACTCTTCTTCTTCTGCAGACAAAAAGGAAAAGTTGAGTTTTAATATTTTTTCAATAGAAATGTTGATTCTTCTAGCCTAGAAATATTGTACTCTTTTAGTTAGGGAAAACTGAATGTTTACTCAATGTTTTATCAACTTAGCTCCTCAGAAAGGTCACAAAAGTGTTTTACTAAAGAGGAGGGAATTTGGGCAAACATTTGGTTATTATCAAAGGAACTTTGTCTAAAAAATGTACTCATTTCCAAAGTTCATTCTATGACGATATTTCTAAATTTAAAGATTAAGCTAAACAAAAAAGCTGTGGATACCATCTATGTGTTATCAAAAACTATAAAGACTTAAAAAGACAAAGACTTACAAGAAAGAGACCAAGAGAACATATGAGCTGTAACAAGAGCACTGGATTAAAATGTACTTACCCAGGACTCTCAGATATCGTACATCTCCATTATGTAGGCTTTAGGCACCAAGCCAATGGCTCCCTTCATTTCTCCTACCCACCAGCCGTATCTATTGTACTCCTAATTGAAAACAATATGCAATATTAACCTTTAGACTGGTGGAAGTACAACATGGTATGTATGCAACTTCTTAGAAATTGTTATTTCTTTTTATAAAGTTACAAGAGCTTGAGTGGCAAATGGAAACACTGTCATCTTTTTTGTTTCTAGACACTTTAAAAAATGCTGTTAGGCAAAGATTTAAATTAATGCATGACACAATGCCTGTTTATTACTCTGTAGAATACAGAGGCAGTCACTCACTCATGAGAAGAACATGGAAAATGAAACTGTTTTGGGAAACCAGTTCTCTAGAGAAAGTCTCTCTCGCTCTCTCTCCCTTTCCCTCCCTCTTCCCCACCCCCCAAGTCTATAAAGTTAATATTAGGGTCCCAAAGGTATATTTGCCTTCAAGAAGCTTGTTATCTAACAAGGACAACTTTTTGCAACAAACTAATTCCTACTTAAACTTATATGACCTGAAGTGATTTAGAACGTACAGCCTTAAGTCTATCTAATATCTACATTTTAAACACATAAATTAAAGAATAAGCAAATACTAACATAAAACAATTTGCTTTTCAAAATAACACACAAACAGATTCCTTTACAGAAACATGCCTAAGGCATTTATTATTCCTTTTATTGATCATAAACAGTATTATATAAAGGATAGGTGGAGAGAATTTAAGCTGGTATTAGATTCACCCTTATAATGGAAGATCAATAGGAAATAAAAGTATCTCAAGTTTTAAAGGCAAAATATTAATCTAGCTGTAAAAAAGAGTGATGGATGAGGCACTTCTACATTTACTTTGCAATACGAGATAAACAAAGCCATGTCTCCTCTTCTTTCCTTTATCCCCCATTGACAGACATACCACTGCTTTAGGCATAACAAACCCTTTATAACCAGCCTCATACATCTGCCAGATTGACTAATGTATTTTTATCTCAAATTTTATTTATGTTTAGTGAGATACAAACAAAGTAAAATGAATCACAAGTTTCAAGAATAGTATCTTCCAAAAGCAATACTCTGCACAAGCGCTGTAGGGCCAAAATTTAATTTTTCATAGAAGATAAATTTTTAAAATCAATCCCCAAAGTAATTCAATAGGTTATGATTTTCTAGCATCTGAGTCATAGATAAATGTGCATATGCATACTGAGTTACACGTGGGGAGAGGAGGTTAATACGAGTACAGACTGAATATTTGTATTGATTAGTAAGCCACTGACCATCAGAAAGGAAAATTATGTAACTCTTCAATGTAGTGTGGTAACAATAGGATGTATGTATTGATTAATACAGTCTACCAATAGAGGGATTATAGGAGAAAATCTGTAGGTGCTTTTTCCAACAGTGGGCAGTGTCAGAATTAGGTTATGAGAAGGACAAAGTGGAGGGAAAGGAGGAAGACTAATCCTGCCCTTCGTATGCTGAGGAAGGCACAGCTCTGGCTTGGGGGTGGCAGACCCACGCCAGGAGGCCAGAAAGTCCGCTGATCATACAGACACAGTGGACAAAACTGTCCACACAACAAGTATACTCTGAGTCCAGAACTCAGTAATGATGAGTATACTCCACGTAGAATATATTTATCAGAAGAACACACTAACTTACTGAAAGCTATGATTAGCAGCCATTACACACTTACAGGTACCTAATAAAACTGCCCTTTTCAATTTTTCAGGCAATGAATATAATTAGAGCCTAATGCTTAGCAAAACAAAAGTACTTAACCTTCCATAGACCAAAGGTCCATATTGTAAATTGTCAAATGCATAATTAATAGGGTAAGTGTGAGTGTGAAATCTCTTACCTAATGCCAGTCTTAGACTTCTCAAACTGATTATTTGAAAAGACTAAAGGAACTTCACATAGTAGACACAGAGAATATTTAGTGAGCGGACATATCATTAACCTAGACCTGCTTCCAGAGAACAGCCCTCAATATTGGTGACAATGTTAAACTCAAATCACAAGTCAGAAAGTTCATATGGCTATAATATTCTACTTTACTTAATAACTTGTACTGTTAACTAAGGATCCTATATTCTCAAAATCTCACTCATATCCACATTTAGGGACTGATTTCTACCAAATCACACTGACAAATGACAGATGATGGTGAGAACTGAGTGAATTCACACTTAAGAGGCTTCTGGACTGTGGTAGACTGGTAAGGTTCACTAAGCAGGAAGCAGCAGGAAGCAGCTTATTCAGCTGTACACAAATCCCTTAAAAGTAACATTCAAGGAAAAAAATGTTACATTAGTATCTTAAATGCTTCATTTAATTTAAAACAATTGAAACTGTATAAAATACACACCTCATGAAAGTATTCTAAAATATCACAGATCTAAATCAGAGAAGGTAAAAAGAAAAACCAGAATATTTATTACTTTACATTTGTAAAGAATTCCACATAATACTCCTGTGTGGAATTAAGAGATAAGATAAAATATGGAGAGGTAAAAATCTAGGAGGCAAATTTATGGATTTATTCTGCAGCCATTAGAGTGTTTCAACAAGACTGCAAACACAGGAGCTTTCCTCTTATCATTACCATCCTCTGGATGAGCCCCCTGAGCAACATGAATCCCAATTAAACCATTTGCAGCCTATAAATTGGAATGAAAATGCTTCTTGGAGTGCTGTATTCTAAACTTCAGTCTGAAGATTCAACATCACACAAGTTTTCCTTCTGAAGAAGGAAATCAGCCAGTATTTGCCTTTCCTCCTTGCTGCCCCCAAATAGGATTCTGAATGACCTATTACTTACAGTAGAAAATGTGATCAACATAATTTTTCTTACAGTTCACATGTATTGTTCTAAAGTCACAGGTGGCTATGAATGAATGAATGAAATGAATGAATGAAATGAATGGATCTCTCAAGCATTATCTCATTAATAAACAAACAAAAAAGCTGCCACCTAAATCTCTGACAGGTTAAGAATCATCATCTTTACAGCCCCCGAGATCTCAGGTACAAGAAGGTCTGCCATCTGGCATCCCTCACCCTATTCAGTTCTTAACATCAACTGAAATGCTAACATAGGCAAGTGACTGTACTTCCGGAGAACTGATAAAATAATGAAGAGTCCTTTAATCTACAGGAAACCATTCTAGTCAATTTATAAGAAATATTGCATCCCTTTGTAGGACGTGTAATTATTTTCTATTAATCATGTGCTATAAAGCTACATTATGCGGTTATTCTGTTATCACTAGAAAGAGGCCTGCAGTCAGCTTCTGACAATGTTAGGTAATTACTAACACAAAGCTGCTTTCTCCTCCTGCAGTAATGCTATCAAGATCCAGAGGTGTAGTGATGCTTATTGTATAAAAATAGCACTCAAAAGAAATTCAATATCTGCAAAATGGATGGCTTCAAGGCAAAATGTAATGTGGCAGTCAAAGAAGCAAAAGCAGCCAAATCTGCCCAGTAATCCGAGAAAATAATAGTAAGGTGGCATTGAATACTTGCAAGCTAACTCCTGTGTTTTCAATTCTCTTGCCATTACAATCATTTTATGTGTTTTACTTGATAGTTAAAATTTTAGGCCCCAATTAATATTTATTGAGCAATAAATTAAAGTGTGTAAAAAGGCAGAAAAAAAGATAAGCCTTTTAGTTTTGATAAAGTGAAACAGACTTTACTCAACCCGAAAGTAAGCATACCTCCGTATTTACTCATTGACTGAAGCTTCTCTCTCTGCTAGTGTATTACTTTACACTTAAATAAGGCCCCAGCATTTACTAAAATCCTTTTCAGCACCATGATCCTAGCTTCTCAAGTATGCTAATCCCCTTTCTGTAAACCATATGGTGAAAGAAAGCTGTCTTAACTGAAACTTGAAGCACTCTGTGATGCACTGACCCTTCCAGACATTACTTACAGACACATGTAAAAGCAACAGGTGTCTGAAATGTCAAAAGGCTATGCATCCTTTTCCCAAACATTTACCTGCCTTGAAATATACTACCCTTTTTGGAAATGGAAGCAATTTATTCACAAAATACAAAATACAGTAAGTTTAAGAACCAGTGGACTTTACTATTATTTTCCAAGTGCTGACTGGGATAACTATTCATAAACATTGTAGTATAATAGTGTGAAAACTAGGTAAGTTTTTTTAAAAACATAAATAGTTTCTTGAAGGCGACCCTTCAACATCTTCCTTTGTATTATCTCTACTTGGAATTTTAAGAAATCATTCATTTCTCATGCTCACATCTCCTCCAAGGGTGCCCTTAATTAAAAGTACAGCAGGAACCTTGTGACTCTTGGTTTCCTAGCCCATTGCAAGAGGAAACTGACCTTCCCAATCCCTGGTCCTCTGCAGTGTCTGACCACCAATCTGGAACCTGTTTGAAGAACTAAGTTTCCTAGTGGCTTACAGAAATCAACCTTATTACTTAATAATTTACTGGGCAGGTCTGATGCTGACTTCCTTTAAGAATAACTATTTTTTTTCCTTGCACTGTCTACTCCATTTTTATTTTTTAAATTTAATTAAGTTTATTGGTACAATTTAGATATACAAATAATGATCACGTTCATCATAGGGTATTTATACCTACACAAGATGTACTTTGATTCCTCTTTTTCTCATTCCCCTACTCCTCTCTTCAACCTCTCTTCCCTTCCTTATTCACAAAGTTTTCACCCTAAGTCCCTTTTCCTCTTAAACAGTTTCTTCCTGTTTCATAATATCTATTATTCTGGTTTATATTTACACTTTTAGTTTCTCACACGGGAGAGAACAGCAATATTTACACATGTGTATCTGATTTATTTCACTTACGATTATGATCTCAAGGTCCATCCACTTAGATATAAATGTCTCAAGATATACTACATTTTTAAAGCAGAAAAGACAAAAGAAAAGTAAGATGGCACATAGTAAGAATTTTAATTCTTATATGATAAATTTTGGTTTCTATCCTACAGTCAAGATACCCTCAATTCAAATTCCTACAGTCAACAGTTATAATAGTACAGAGTGAGATCTTGCCGGATGATCTGCAGTGCTATGGGCAAGGCCCGATCAAGCCTGGCTCAGCAGAGGGCGGCCTCCACGCTCACACACCGCATGCCCTCAGGACGGACTCCATGCCTCTGCTGGGCTTTACTCACTCCACACTATTGCACCTGCCACCACTCCACACCAGACTTCCAGCCCTTGCCCTGTACCACTGCACTGTTATCTCTGATCTTCCTAGAAACTGCCTTCATTGGCTTACCCTGCTGCATAAGAACTTTGACTAGCTCTCCACTGCATGCACTACAAGTTCTCTGCTTGACTTGCTGCAGCCTGCTAGGAACAGTCTCCTGTCACTGCGCTGGTGTGCATGGTCCCAGGGCCCCACACCTCCATTCCTGCCTCTGGTTGTGGTGCTCCCTTCCCCAGGGAAGTCTCCCCTCTCTCAAATCCTAAGCCCTGACTCAGGCCCCTCCACTGCTATGAAATGTTCCAAGTTATTCAGTCCAGACTACATCTCTCATTTCAAGATGAGCCTTTATTCCTCAGTGGATCTTAGGTGCATTAGTTGTATTCCTGCAACAACATGAAACGCAAACTCACTGAGATTAGGAAAAGGCTTGTCCTGTATGCCTGCGGTGCCAGATGCGTAAAAAGCGTGAAATGCGGAACCGACGCAGTCTTTATTTTGAACAATGCACTGATTGACTTTGCTATAATTTTTTTAGGATTCACAGTCTCCGGTAGAGCATCTTGTCCTTTGTGTACAAGAGATATACAAGAATAAATGAGCAGACATTTGTTCTGAAGCATGGTGCCCAGGCAAGCTCAGCTGTGCAATCCGGAGTGGGGCTCCTATTCCAGGCAGCTGCTGCCCTCCATGACTGCGAGGTGCTGTATTGCATGTCTCATCTAAAGAGCTTAAATCTCATCTGCAGAAAGAGAATTCTGTCCCTTTGGACTGGGGCAAAAAACCTTCAGTTCCTAGAAGAAATTAAGTTGAATACTTTGCAAGCAGTGACAGCAGGTTAAAAACAGAATCCTGCAAAGGCAGAAATGCTGTGGCAGGTATAATGGAAAGTCTGCTTGTTTTTCTTAAGATTACCATCTTGAAAGATCCTGCTCTGTTGTTAACTAGGTAGGCAACCTCGGGCACAACCCAAATTCACTAGGGATGAAATCTCTGTTTATACTTAAATTGCTCACTGAGATTTTTACAAGGATACAGTTATACACTTAATACAAATTAGTAAAACTAATTACTGTACATTTGGATCTTCACAGAATTACCTTTATTAAATCTTGTTATATTTACTATAATTTTTTTTTGTTGAAGTCATTGCCTGCCATTCTAACATTTATTAGATAAAGTTGTTGGTGCCAGATAATCAAGGCAGACCCTAAAAACTCATGTGAGATGCATTCTCAAAGCAGCTAGTTTTGGGAGAAGCCAAGACCCCTCCTTTATGAATAAAAGGTGTTATTAGCTCCCCATTGCTCCCTATTTGGGGTTGGCTGCCAAGAGACAATGCCCAGGCCAAAGTTCAGTTGCAGAACTTCATTATAGTCAAGGTCACCACAGGGTATGTTCTTTTCCCCTTGGATTTAAATTTTATTTTCCTCCCATTATGTTAAGCCTTAATTTCTTCATCTATAAGGAGAAGGGCTAGCACTAAAGTTTCCTAATTTTATGCTTCTATCATTTTTTTTTTTTTAGAAGTCAGGATTGTTCCCTGTTTTTTTGCTGTATTTTGGTAAGTGCTTCTTAAACTCCTGCCATATTGTTAGACACTGTAAGTACAAAAACACACGCAGTGCCCTCGCACCGGCCAGACTGACAGTGCAGGCAGACACTACCAGCCTTCAGATCGAGTCAAGTGCAGTCACAAGGACCCTCCTCCTCCTTCCTGAAAGACTGCCGGCCACATAACACTCGGGAGCTAGTTTAATGTCTATAATACATGTCCTCCAGTGAGATGTCTACGCCACCCATGAGCAGCCAGGTTCTTGTGGCACCCTGGGTCACGCAATCACGCAGGAGAGCTACAAGAGCTACAGAGAAGCCTGTCATTTCCCTCTGCCAGCAGAGCTCAGCAAGATGTTTACTTCACTCAGTTTTATAGGTTTATGCGGCAGGGGGCGGGCCATAGTACCTAAATCTTTTTATTTTCATAATGAGAAGCAAATGGTCAATGTCTGTCACTATTCATCAATCGCTGCAAAAAGTCAATCAAGCAGATAGACACAGAAGGAAGCAATGCTTGGAACTCAAACCAATAAACTCTAAAAACATGCCTTTTATTGTGTATTAGTGATGACTTATTCTACATCCTGTCTTTGACTTCGTGTTTCTCAAAAAGGCTACAAAGCTAAAGTCATATATACCCTACACTAAATATTCTAGAATCCTTAATATTTTTATTTTTCTTTTAGCATCAAACAAAGTAGCTTGCCTCTTTCCTGCTGAAGTATAGCTCATTAGTTATTAAGTCACTAAAAATAATTTATTACTTTAAAACTAAAGATGAGAATGTTGGTAGCAGTTCACTCCGAGTACAGACTGAAAGATAAACTAACAGAAGATGTAAATCCACAACAACAAGGCAGAATATTTAAACAAAGAGGAATGCAGGGATATGGGCTACGCCTTCTGCTGTGTGATATGGATCCTATTACTGAAACTATAAAATTTTCATAAGCATGTTTCTAGGAAAATGCTATTAACTGCAATATTACAGCCATGGTTTGAGTAAACAAAACTGAGACACAAACTAGTAAAATACTTTATTTAGCATGATTCTAAATAACCTGATTACTAAACAAAATGTTTTTTAAAATCAATAGGTTTCATACCTCCAATATAACTTTTCCCATCAAATGAATCTGAACTACACCTGCATTTCAGGGTCAATTCACTAACAACACAGCTGTTACTAGCATCACAAATTTCATCTTCATTTGTCCCTAAAAATGTGCTTTTGAGTTTTTTATGGAAAAAAAAATCTAAATATCCAATGAACTATTGCAGCACTTATTTTAACATATAAAAAGACAGCAGCAACTTTGTATGAAAATAACAATAAAGCAAAGTTACTGGATCTTCTTTTTAGGCAAGCAGTATTTAGATTTATTATCAGTGAGACTGAAAGCTTAAACCTAAGAAAATTCCTGGACACTTTGAAGGAAGGCTAGCTTAGCCAGAGGTCACATGAGAGCTAACTGAAAAATATTAAAAAGGGAAGGGGAAAGAGTTGAGTGTCTGCCTGTTCTTTATTATAATATTTGATTTTCATTGAAAAAAATAGAATAAAACAAATTCTAAGATGTGTATAACTCTCAAAAGATGCTTAAAATAAATCAACCCCAGGCTGAACACAGCTGCTACCCTACCCAGCATGCCTTGTAAAACAGAGGATGGAATTTGAAAATAAAACTGCATTTCCATAGTGTTATTTTTAATGAAGATAGGCTAACCCCCAAACTACTTAAATGGGATTTTTTTTGCCATTACATTACAAAATTAAAACACTCTTCATTATAACTTATAACTGTTGATTTCTCTAAATGTTTATTTATATTGAAAGAATGTATCTTGTTAAACTATTTTGCGTTGCTTTTTGGGAAAGGATATCTTAAGAACAACAAACTTATAGATTAAATCAGTGATAATTTAGTATTTCAAGCCAGTTCATTACTAAGAGCAAGTTACAGTTTCTCTACAATCTTTTCAATGATGTTATTTAATAGAAAAGTCATGGAATTAATTTCTTTGCCAAGTATACATTTTCTGTATCTATACAAATGTTAGGTTTCTTAAAATGTATTCTTCCTTATGCATATAATTTCTACATTTAACACAAAATGATTTACAAAATATTTCAAGATTAATGCTAATACTTTATTGACATGAGATAGGAAAGTAATAACCCATGGCTACATTTAAAGTTGAATTAATGACACCATTTTGATTGTGTACATTAGCTGCAATTGCTTGCACCACTCATTCTGAGCCACTAGATGGTGTAAAAAAATAAATTAAAATGGTAAAATTTCATCCCAACACCGCAAAATCCAAATATAACTCTAAAAAAGATTAAATAAATTCCTGGGCATATAACAACACTACCAATTTCTAATTAATTGCACTTAAAAAGCTATCAATACATAACACTGGTTCTATTCTCATCTAAAAATAAGCCCTTTGAAAACAATGTTTTGCTCTTCCTAAAGGCTTTGTGTTCTGTGTTGTTTTTTACTATGTCATTTAGGCTGCCCTTAAGTTCACTATGTAGCCCTGGCAACCCTCAAATTCTCGGTGGTCCTTGTGCCTCAGCCTCCTGAGAGCCAGGACTACAGGCTTGTGCCACCACTTTTAGCAAGTTCTTATAATACCAAACATTCAAAATCAGTTATTTATATACTAAGTGAATTTATAGTATTAAATTCTGGAATATGCTTGCCAAAGTTTTGACAAACAAGAAGGGCATGGTAATATAAGCTTATTAGAGACCATCCAGAGATTTCTATCTCAATTTGCCCAAAGCAAGATGGCAAGATACGGATTTTCATGAACATATACTCAACTCCGAAGCAACCGGACTATCAAATATACCCATACATAGCTCAGAGGCCTATGTACCACCAGCCATAGCTTAATGCCCCTCTTCTCATGCTCAGCAACCCTTACCAAGCTGATGCTGCCATGTCCAGAACTGGGCCACGGGGAGTTCAGTCATGCAGCCAATGGTGATGTGTGCTGGTCTACTCTGTTTCTTTCTTAGCTAAACCTAAAATAAACCCATGCTAAAACGCCCATCTCCAATGAAATAATGGTGTTGGTAAAACATCTGATAGTGGGAATACTGTATTTTTTGTTCAGCTCTTCCCAAGTAGCTTTAAAAAAATTGGGGTGGCAGCTTTAAAAGATTTCCTGTGAGGACCACCCCCAACTTTAGTTCTATGATCAGGCTTCACAAATGAAGGGATAGGCTCCTCAGAACAGGCATGGAAGAACAGGAACTTCTGTCCGTAGGATCCTAGAACTATAACACATTCCTATGATTATACTTTCAGTTTCACATGGACAGAAAATGATTTTCTGAAGCAAAAGTAGAAGACAAGCTCAGGGAACTGTGCTTGTTTTGCTGGAGGTGGGAGCTTGCCTAGGCTTTCAGTGACAACGACAACCTGACTCATAAAGAAGCTTTCAGTCTACCCGGGCTTCACAAGCTTCATATTTGCAAAAACAGTAGGATGAGTGTGTAGCAGTCACCCCTACAACTGGACATTTCAAATGGAAAATAACCCATCTTTTAATTTTATACATATTTGCAGCCAAGTTGCTTAAAGAAACTCAACCACGTCAACTTAGTAATGATTCCAAAAAAGTTACTTAATAAGAGCTAAAACTAATCAGTTTGCTTTCTATATTCAGTAATTAACTCAGAAAGTTGTTGTCTTAAGTCAGGACAATTAGATGCTCAATAACAGGCTTAATTAAGAGTTTTAATGTGAAGCTCGCTATCTATAGCTCCAAAGGACTGAAAATATCTTTCTGAGAATAACAACCAAAAACACTATGCTAACAAGTGGAAGACTGAAAGAATTAAGTGCTAAGACTCAGCTTGAGGCATGTTCGCCAGCAATTACCGTAGCTATTTTTACTTATTTATTATTACATACTTCTTTCCCCGGCAATCTTTAGGTGCTTATATTGCATTCCTTTTGTATTTCTGGTGGCTAAAATGGGTTCCAGCATATTGTGGGTGTTTTACGCTTACTTCAAATCAAACAGAAGGAAGGAGGGAGTGAGGGAGGAAAGAGAGGGAGGGCGGGTGGGGAGGGGAAAGAAAGTAGAGAAAAAAGCACACACCAGACTTGGGAGTCAAGACACCTACATCAGGTACAGGCCCTGGCTCTCTTTTGAGCTAAAACAGATGACACTTGTTAAGATCCTCACTCGAATTTATAGTTACCTTTTATGATTTTATACACTAGCCATTCTAGCATTAAAATTCAATATGTGACTTTTCTTCCAAATTCCTTACAGAGATTACTAATGAAATTAGCTCTTTGAAGTACCAAAATATTTCTCTAACCAAGAAATCAACATAAAAAAAGAAATCATATTAAACTCTTAGATAATGATGTATTTAACATTTTTAACTTATATTTAAATTACTTCCATGTATTGTTTGTTTCTAAAATAGACTCACAATGTAGACAAAGGAATGTATTTTACTTTCCATGTAACAGTGGAAGAAAAAGTATGAAAATTAACAGGGGCCGGGGAGATAGCTCAGTAGAATAAGCGCTTGCCTGGCAAGCACAAGGGCCTGAGT
>NDGN011374698.1:0-12367 GCA_002564285.1 Tympanoctomys barrerae
CAGGCTCTTTAGTCGACTGAGCTATTTGGCCAGCCCTCTTTGGGCTTTGGACTTAACTTGCTTTTCTTTTTCTAGGACTTTTGGTGCAATATAAGATTATTTATGTGTGTTCTTTCTGTTTTCCTGATGTGAGAATTTATTGCTACAAATTTCCCTCTTAAGGCAGCTTTTGTTGTATCCCACAAGTACAAATAAGTTGTATCTGAATTTTCATTTGATTGTAAATATTTTTTAATATTTTCTGTGATTCATTGATTTTTCAGGAGGGTATTTTTTAATTTTCACGTGTTTATAGTTTTTGCTGTTTCTTTTGTCAATGACTTCCAGTTTCATAGAACTATAGTCAGATAACATACATGGAATAATTTTTATTATTTTTCATTTACTTAAACATGCTCTATGTGCTAGCACATAATCTATTCTGGAGAATGTCCTACATGCAGCTGAGAAAAATGTGTATTATGACATTGTTGGGTATAACACTCTGTAAATGTCTACTAAGTCAATTTCTTCAAAAATTTGGTTTAGTTCCATTATTTCTTTGCCAATTTCATGGATGGTTGGTCTATGTTTTTGTGCCATTGGAGTGTTAAAGTCCCCAATACAATTATGTTATCGCTCATTAGATTTTTCATGTCTGTTCAAATTTGTCTGATACAGTTGGGTGCTCCTACATTGGGTGCATATATATTTATAATTGTTATTTCTTCATCTCTTCCTCTTGCAGTTTTTCCCTAATAAGTATGTAGTGACCTTCTTTGTCTCTTTTTATCACACTTAGTTTGAAGTTGACATTGTCAGCAATCAAAATAACTACGCCTGGTTTTTCTGGATTCCAGTCCCAGAGTATTGTGTTCTGTCCTTTGACATTTAGTCTATTAATTTCTTTTAGAGTTAAATGTATTTCTAATATATTTTTGTATGCACCATATTTTTGGATTTTGTTTCTTTGTGATGTGGTGTCTCCCCTACCAGGTAAGTATTGAATTTTGTTTCTTGATCCACTCTGCCAGTATGCTTCTTTCGTCTGGTAAATTCAAGCCCTTTACATTGATGGATGTAACTGATGCATATTGGCTTATCTTTGTCATGTTGTTTTCCTACTATATGATCCCAACTTTTCCTCTCTGCTTAGTTGCTTGCTCTGCCTGGTAGTTCTTTTCTGTTGTTGTTCTTGAAGTCATGGTCATCTTTGGCTCTTTCTAAAATATCTGTCAGTACTCTTTGTAGGGTTAGTTTGGTTGTCACAAATCTTTTCAGTTTTTCTTTGTCATGGAAGTATATTATCTCTCCAATAAATTTGATAGGTAGTTTTCCAGGGTACATCAATCTGGGTTAGAAGTTTTTTTCTTTCAGGACCTGATGTATTTCACCCCAAGCTCTTCTTGATTTTATATGCATTGAGAAATTTGCTGTCATTCTGATGTGCTTTCCTTTATAGGTGATATGTTTCTTTACTCTAACAGCTTTCAATATTCTGTTCTTTTGTTCAGTTTCTGGGATCTTAATTATTGTGTCTCGGTGGAGCTTTATTTTGATTATGAGTCACTGGAGTTCTATATGCCTCACTTACTGTATGTCAGATTCTCTTCCCATATTGGAGAAAAACCACTCCTTCAGACAATCTTCTTATGTCATTTGTGCTAACTTCAGCTGTTTTGTTGATACCTATCAGTCTTATAATTTTTCTTTGAATCATCTTGCAACTGTTGTATGTTTTATTTCATGTTCCTTGTTATTTTAAGAGTGCTTTCCTTTCATGTTCACTAGCTGCCATGCTGTCTTCAGTTTCTGAAATTCTATCTTCTGCTTTAGTCAAGTGATTTTGATAGCTTTCAATGGGATTCTTAATGTCCTAAATATCTGTTTAAATTTGTTTCATGCATTCTAGGTTTTTCCTGTATTGTTCATTCAATGCTTCCATCATTTTCCTATTTTCTTCTATTTTTTTCTGTCTTCCTTAGATGTATTAGACAATTCTTTCATGACTGTTGTCATTTATTTTGCCAGAGAGATTATTTCTGATCTGATTTCCTTTATAGCCTGATTCAGCTATTTCTTTTTTTCTTTTTTATGTTTATTTATTTATTTTTTAATTTTGAGACAGGCTCTCACTGTGAAGTTCAGGCTAGCCTTGTGCTCACTTTTGTAACCCCCAGGCTGGTCTTGAACTAACAGAGATCCTCCTGGTTCAACCTCCTGAGTATTAGGATCACAGGCCTGCACCACCATGCTCAGTTCTGGGGCCATAATGTTGGCCCACGTCTGGGATGGCATGCCTGGGGCAGACACAGTGTGCCCAGGCATCCAGGGCTGAGACTGTGTGACATCTAGGCCAGGCTCAAACTTGGGTCCTTGTGCTTGCCAGGTAGATGCTTGTGCCTCTGAGCTATTTCTTTGGCCCCATTAAGTTGTACCTTTACTTCATTTGCTATCATCTCACAAAAAAGGCATTGTTACATGTGTGGGTTGACTTCTGAGTTCTCTACCGTTTCATTTGTGTGTGTGTGATCTTTATATTAACATCATGCTATTTTTATTAATAGAGATCTATAATACATTTTGAAGTTATATAGTGCAATGCCTCTTGCTTCACTTCTCTTAATATTTCCTTGGTAGGGCCAGCGAGATAGCTCAGCAGATTAAAGCTTGTGCTTAGGCAGATACAGGGGTCCAGGGGTACGATCCAGCCTGCTGTGCCAGCCCCATCCCTGGGGCAAGCTGAGACGGTGATTGAGATTGGGTGTGCTGTCATGCATCTGTAATCCCAGCACTTGGGAGGCTGAAAACAGGAGGATCAGTACAAGTGTGATCTGTGTAGTGAAACCCTGTAGATCCTGTACTAAACACATTTAAAAAAAAATACCTTGGCTATTGAGGGTCTTTTAGATTATTTATTTTAATATTTATTTATTTATTTATTTAGATTTCATATTCACTTTAGGAGTATTTTATCTAGCTCTGTGAAGTACATCATCATTATGTCTAGGGTAATAGAGCCATTTAAACAGTACTGATTTTTCTAATCCATGCATATGTTATGTGTTTCTGTTTTTTCTGTTCTCTTCAATTTCTTTAAATAATATTTTGGATTTTCTATGTAGAGATATTTCACCCCCTCAGGTCTTTGTTTGTTTGCTAAGTTATTATATGAGTTTTTTTTTTAAATTTCTATTTCAGGAAATTGAGTATTGACAACTAGCAAGGTTATTGATTTTTGTATATTGACCTTCTACGCTGTAATTTTGCTGAGTTCATTTACCAGTTCTCTTAGCTTTTTAGTAAAGTTCTTGGCATTTTCTATACAAAAGATAATATCTTCTATAAATAGTGACATTTCAACTTTTTCAGTTCAGATGCCATTTATTTCTAACTCTTAATTGATGTCTTGGGAAGGAATTTCCATAATTATGGGGAATAAAAGTTGGTATCCTTGTGTTGTTTTAGAACTTTTAGTTTCATGATTAAAATCTAGTAATCTTTTCCTCTGTCAATCAAAACTGCTTTTTTATCTCAGATTTTATCCATTTGAATCTTCTCACTTTTCAATCTATTGATTTTTATTTTTTAAAAACTCTATTTAATTAATCTTATATATATTTTAAGTACTATTTCATTGATTTATCTTCTTGTCTTTATTATTTCTTTTCTTCTTAAAATTCTTATTTTAATCATTTCTGTATTCCTAGTTGCTTGAGGTCCAATGATAGATATTTATCTGAAATATTTTGGCTTTTTTGATTCAGGCATTGATTGCTAAACCTTTTTTCTAGGAGTAGCTTTTGCTCTAGAAGCTTGAGTATATTGTCTTCCCATTTTCATTTCTTTCACAGGATTTGTTGAATGGATTTGATTGTCATTTTTGTATATAAGAAAATGTTCTTAAAAAGCAAAAAGACAAACAGCATCTTCAGTTTGTAGGCAACCGTGAAAAGGAGACAGACTGAAAAAAGAAATCATGTTTTTGAAATCCAAGTAAATGATGTTCAGTAACTGAAACAGAGATCCTTGAGAACTCTGAATTCTTGGATTAGGAATATTGGTTTTATCTATGAGAAGAGGGCAACTCAATTATATAAGCTGGCCTCATCAGAAAAGTATGTTAATAAGCTTTATCTCTTGATCACACATAAGGGCCTATTGGAAAGGAAAGGAAAGGAAATATTGGAATGCTATGAAAAGCGCAACATCTAAAGCTACTGGTTGTTAGTGTATGGGGAATGGGGAGGTTAATTGTACTCAGGTGAATATGTTTATATTTATTCACTCATTTATTCATTTAGCTAATTTATAGTGAGGATTTGCTGTTAGACAAATTTGATCTTAGGACCAGATGTACAACATTGTTCATGAAAAGCAGTGTTCCCATTCCCAAAGAATTTATATTCAAGCCATGGAAAAGGAAACAACCTAATATGTTGTTTAAGTATGATATAAAAATAAGTAGGAAATAGGGTAGTAAGTAATTGGGGAAAGTAGCTAATAAAATGTGTGATGAGGGAAACATTAAAAACAACTACATTTCAATTGGATTCTGAATGAAATAAATGAGGTAAGAAAATGTGACTAAACAGAAAATATCCAAAACACACACACACACACAAAAACCCTATATAATGAATCAGAAACATCCTTGGTATGAAGGCTGCATATGCAAAATATCAAAGGCTCTGATCAGTGCATCTTTAAAAACATTTTAAAATGTGCTTATCATTTAGCAAATTGTTTCATTGCAAACAGTACATCACCATTTTGCTTTTGCTTAATCACCTACTGGTGTGCTATGCTAGACATTTCCTATCAGAGTCCCCATGGCTTTGCATGTTCTTTCTTTTGAAATACAAAATGTAAATTCAAGTAAGAGACTATGGCCTAAAATATTTCTTGGGTCATAATAGTAAATGTGTGCAAAATAAATGAAATTTCTGATCTTATTATGATAATTCCTTTAGACTTGTTCAGATACATGTAGTTTTCTTCCCGCTGGTATTGCCCTTACACTACTTTAATCATCCGCAACTGATCTTAGAATCCCTACCCTCTCTCCCCAGTTAATTTTTTCCACTTCTCCCCTTCTGGTTCTATCACAGTTTAAAATCTCTGATGGAATAATGGCAATCATTTAAAAATTGCTCATGCATTTTATTCTCCAGTAAATAATTACTTTTTCTTTGGCTAAAAAAATAAAATTGTGATTTTATTATCTGATAGTCAATGCTCTTTTTCTCAATTGAGAGCCGATGCATTTTTTTTTTTCTTTTTTATCTTCCACATTCGCCTTACTGGAAATTTTCATTCTACTACATGTACTTGGATCCCAAACCATCTAAAATAAAATTGCCTACTCCTATATAAATACAATATTTGTTATCCAAATTTAAAGGCTATGCTCCTTAAGAATCCTTCATGAGTCCATAGCTCACAATTCTACACCATCCCAATTTCACTGACTTTTTTGGTACAAATATTATACACATGTGTGCATCATAATTACATTATAATTTTCCTAATTATGGGAATGCATGCTCGTCTGTCAGAACTGCGGAATTGTGTGGACCATATATACAAATAATTTGTATTCAGGCCATAGTAAAGGAAACAAATAACCTTATATATTGTTGAAATATTATATAAAAATAAGTAGGAAATAAGGTAGTAAGTAATTGGGGAAATTCTGAAAGCCAACATTGATTTACTTCTTTTACTCCTATAAGCACCAGAATAATTATCAGCTCATCATACTTAATATATATAATGATTAAATATATATTATAATTATTAAATTTACATATCACTGCTTTAAACCACCATTATTAAAAGTTTGGCTTATTGCAGAACACTTTCCCAATTTTCTCTGTTGTTATTCTACATCATTTATGAAATGTGGACTGTACATGTACATTTTCCCTGCACATATGTTGCTAAGTAAGTCGTTTACTTAGCATATATGATGATTTGACAGCATAAGATTACATTTACTATTACTATATATCATATCATTTATTTTATCTTCTAAAAATGAAATAAACCAAGGAAGAGCAATATGAAAAACCACCTGCTTCTGTAAGTAATGTTTCATTGGAACATAGCCATATCCATTGGTCTTGATCCATTCTTCATGATAAAAGATCAAATTAAATAAATGGAGCATATGGCACATTAAGTCTAAAATATGTAACCTGATCTTTTAATAGTAAATTTGCTCAAACCTAATACAAAATAAGAAAAATGGAATTCTATTGATTTTTCTTGTTTGTGAGTCTCAGGTGTTATAGATCTATTGACATCTTCCTGAGTTCTCTCCTCATTCGCATGTATTAGGAGGCTAACACCCAACAAGACATTACTTACAATTCATTATTTTGCTATTAGAGCTATTCATTTTGGGATATGATCTTCTCAAAAGCGTGGAAAATATTAAAAGGAGATCCCAAAAGGTGTAGAAGTTGAGATAATCCAGAATTATATTCTTCCAAAGTTTCTTTGATTATGCAAGGCTTAATTAGCAAGCTAAATCATAACACGAAGAATGTGTTTGCTTTGCAAAATCAAATCAATAGCACAATTTATGCACCCTGCAGCTGCTACTTCTCATTTTTTTTATAGAAGCAGATTCATTCCAGCTGTGGATATGAGCAGGTCTGCTCCGACTCATTGATAGCTGAGCTGTTTCAAACTCATCAATACAGACACCAAGAGCCAAAGCTTATGAGCACATTTTCTTTGAAAAACAAAGTATTTTAAAACTGAAAGTGACTAAAATATAAATGTTTAATGAGCAATAATATAGTACAATATCTAGTATTACACATTAACAAACATTCCAAGGTTTATTCTTTTAACTTGTTTTAAATGCTATTAAGATTTCCATGTCTTTCGTGCCTAACACTTCAAATTAGTAACTTGTGACAAATTCCAAAAACATATGCTGAATGATAATCCTACTCTTTCATAATCCAAACTTAGAAAACTGAATGGAAGATACAATTTAAGAGAGTTTCCTACTATTAATAAACAACTGAACTCATTTAACAGTCTTGGTTATGTTTGTTGACTTAAAATTGAAGCATTTTTACTTGTGTAGTATTTAAAGTAGTGCTTTGCCTCAGTATTTTCTTCCTTGTCAACATGTATAGCTTGTATCTGATATAGCCAAATCCTCTAGTGCTTGTATGTAGAGCTTTTTGAAACTGGCTGCGTGTAAGGTATATAATCCTGGATTGAAGGGTGTATAGTTCCAAACAAGCCCTCTGATTGGTTTAGCATAGTATTGGAAACGGACCATAGTAAGGCTCACCCTAGGTGATGGTGGTAACACCCAAAAGTCTGTGTCCTGGATGGAGTAAGGAAAAAGAAGACTTGATGCCTCCTGTTCACTTCCTTCTGCTTGGCTCACCAAGGACTGCTTCTCTTCTGCCATGCCTCTCTGCCTTGATGCAAGCCAACTATGGGTGGAAACCTATAAAAACCTCACAGACTGTGAAGCAAAGTAAGGCTTTCTTCCTTTAGCTTGTAGGTGTCAGTTATTTCATCTCAACAATGAGAAATAACTAAGAAGCAATGTCATTGTATTTAAAAATTTCTGGCAATTAATCATAGTCTACTTTTTCTAGTTTTAGTAACATTTTTATATTAACAGTAGAGTGTACTATGGACTTAAACAACTGTTGAATGGTAAGAGCATAAATTCTTGTCAAGAAAAACACTAGATTAGAAATGCATGCAGTGATAGTAAGTGGAAACACACAGTTGCTTTAGAAAATAACTATAAAGGGGTCAATGAGATAGCTCAGCAGGCTAAAGTGCCTGCTTAGGCAAGCTTGGACAAGTGCAGGGACTGCAGTTTGATCCCCAGCACTACAGGCCACACCAGCCCTGTCCGCGGGTCCGGCTGAGCCAGCCACAGAGTCCAGGGCATAGTGGCACACACCTGTAATCCCAGTGCTGGCGAGGCTGAAAGCAGGAGGCTCACCACAAGTCTGAGCTGCTTCGTGAAACTCTGTTAACGGTCAAATACATATTTTTTTTAAAAAAGAAAGAAAGAAAATAACTATAAAAGCATTTCTCCTCATAGATCAAGATTCTGCCATTACTGTCCTTAACTTTTTCTGTGTATTGGTAATTTGATGAAACCTGACATGTTGACCAAAATTACCTTTACACTTGAACTGAAGCACATCCTGAATGTTTTGTTGCTGCTGTATATTTTCTAAGTCTAATCTTGTATTTCACCTTATGTTTCTATTTTTATTATGGTAAAAAGCATACTTACAGACATAAAATTGATCCTGAAAAGAACAAAGAAATAAAGTGAACACAGAATCACTTGTATGTTGTGCAATACAGACAAGATTATTTAGAAGTATAATAGGTACAGGCTTTATACATGAGCGGAAAATTTTTACTTGTGCAAGTGGTAATTGCTATAAACCAAACATTTAAAATTTTATTTAAGAACAATTATTCACATGATTTGTCTTATACTCTGTTAGCATCAGAAGAGAAAATACCCTGACTGCATCTGTTTCTGTGTTGAGCAAGAAGAGCTAAATGTGAATAAGAAAATTATTTGATGAGAGAAAGTAGGAGCGAGGAAAAATCAATGATACAATTGATCTATCTTACCTAAAATGTATTGCTCATAATACTAGTTCCTAAAATTACAGCATAAAAATTAAAAAAATTATAAGGATCTGCATTGAAAAAATTTATAAAACATTGCACATTATTTTCTTTGCATAGTGTTTGTTTGTTTAGTATACTAGATCATATGAAAAATCCTAATACTTAAGTTCTATTTTTTTAAATTTTCTTTTCATCTGGTTTTCCTTAAAGAGTTTAAATTTATTTGTTCATGAAGCATTTCCTTTGTGTAATACTTATTCATACCCTCTGGGACAAGTGGTCCAGAAAAATGTTTACAAAACATGGAGATAGTGTTTGAAAAACAATGGAGAGAATGTATACGAGGTTGAGGTATTAAAGCTCCTCGGATGTCACGTAGTCATAACTAGATGCCTTGCTAGCAGATGGTAATTCTGAGTCCACTGAGGATTTCTGTATTAATAAGTGACCTCTGCAAAAGAACCTCAGCAGCGGAATTGAAAATATAACTGTGACTCTGAGTCTTCCAAAATTGTGTTCTTTACCTGACCATCATAGTTTGAAGAAAGTCTGATTTTCCATTATGATGACCTATGGATCTTTCGCTCTGCTCAGAGATCCATGTTGTTCAGAGAAAATCATATCCAAGAGCCTACAATCACACTGCTTAACTGTGAACCAGAAAAAGTATCAAAAAATGCATTTCTTTAAAAATTAGAGACCTTTGATTCTTCGTCCCAAAGGTCAATTCAATTAAACATTTATGTTTAATTATTAATAAATTTATAAATGTATTCCTCCTATTCTAAAGTCAGCAGTAGAAAAAGATGAAGAATAGACCTCAAAGGAATGAGTGGTGTAAGATAGAGTTATGTAAAAAATTGCCCACATAAAGTAAGATACTACCACACAATGGGATAATTAAAGTGTCATAAAGCCAGAGGGGTGTGAAGAAGAGTACATTTAACTTATGGAAGGTATAAACAGAAGATAAACAGATTTACAGAGTGGATGACATTTAAACTGAGGGAAAAAAAAAAGCAAAATGCAGCATATTTAAAGCAGGAACTACAAAAACTGCTACATAGTGCAGAGTCAGGCTTTCAGGTTGTGTCATGAAATTCCAGGAACAACCCTATCAGGTCCCCCACCGTGCCACCAACATGCAACAGTGGCTTTCAGTAATGCTGGATGCACTGTATTCACCCGACAAGAATTTATGAGGTATGTGAGGTGTTTATCAGGTGTTAGTCCTGATCTTATGAATAAGATACAAAGCTCAGGTTAAAGACAGTACAATGCAGAAACCTAACATTTTCTCAGTTGCTCTTCTCTCATTGCTGGGACAAATACCTGACACCCAAAATGAAGGAAGGAAAGATTTCTTTAGCTCACAGTTAGTGGAGGTTTCAGGCCATACTCAGCTGGCTCCAAGGCAGAGTGGCACATRGCAGAGGGCAGCAGTTCATGGTGGCAGCAAAGAGCAGAGAGCCAAGGGAGTGGCAGCAGCTCAGGCAGCTAGCTAGCCTCTCTCCCCTCCTTTCACTGTACTGCAGATTACCCACCCCAGGGCCATGGTGTAGCACCACTTGCAATCTTTCATTGGATCAAGAATCAATCACAAACTCTCTCTCTCTTTCTCTCTCTCAATTAAAACATGCCTGTTGCATTTCTGAGCTGACAAGAGAGGGAGGAAGAAAGAGAGAGAGAGAGAGAGAGAGAGAGAGAGAGAGAGAGAATTTCTCAATATAAAATATATATATACATAGGCACACACAGCCCTTCTTAGGATGTATAAGCATCCTTTATTTCAAATTAAAGTAAAGACAATTTAAAGGGAATAGTAAATTTAACAATTTTATCTTTGTCAAGTTTTCGACTTATAAACAAAGCCTCATCCTTTGATTCTTAACATGATAAACTTACTCTGATATATAATTAATATGTAATATCTATGTTGGAAATTTTATTCTTAAAGGTTATATAAACACAGTTCAAGAGTAGGCCAAATAGCTCAAAGGATTAAAGTGCCTGCAAGCAGGTGCAGGGGTCTGTGACATCGGCCCTGCCCCCAGGTGTGCTGAGATTGTGTTTGAGACAGGGCGTGGAAATCCCAGGGATTACAGACGCACCTCTGTAATCCCAGCACTCAGGAGTCTGTAAACAGGTGGATTATACTACGAGTCCAATTCAGTAATGAGACCCTAAATACCCTGTAGACCTTTCCCTAAAATATAGAGAAAAAAAAAAAAGAAACACAGTTCAGCTTTGCAGTGTTCATGCTATCAGATAAAAGCATTTTGTGCAGATGTTAATGGGACAAGATTATACTTCATCTCACAATAAATTCCAGTAAGTAAATGTGCATTTTACAGCAATGTGAACATGCATGCGCGCGTGCACCTGTGCTCGCGAGCGAGCGCGCACACACACACACACACACACACACACACACACACATACATTTACCTCTTCAACCACAAATTTGTGTTTTGTTTTTCTTTTCACATTTCTTTAAAGGAAGAAATGAGCATTACTAAATAACCCCCTACTAATAATACAGTTGCCAGGTTTTCCAATGGCATTCAAAATCCACTCCACTGAAAAGAAAGTTTCTGATACTTTTGCTTTATTTTGTTTGTACTTTAAATGTTCAAAGGGCTCAGGCAGCAATGCGGGTAACTTCGCAACTTGATTTACATGGCAAAACTAGAATGAAATAAAAATGTATTACCAAATGAAGCTATTAAAAATATAATACAGAGAGGTGTTGAAATTTGCATAACACTGGATACTGACTTAAATATAGGTCTCCATACTCTATATATTCCACATCACACAAATTTGCTCGGAGTTGGAGCAAATTTGCTGGAGTATATAATTGGTAATACCTGAACTTGAGGACAACAAAAAATTCCTTCAAAAGGTCAGCTTGCTTCTCTCTGTGCATGTTGACATTCATTTGGCTTTATTAATTAATTTACAAAGCGCTGACCATCTTCCTCAGCTCTTTTTCATCACATTCTTCTGATAAAGTTCTTTCTTATAAAATGCAAGAATGCACCCTGAACACCTGGGACTTCACTCCAGAGCAGCTGTTGCTTATTAAATTCCCGCTTCTTTTCTGATTATTACATTTCAAAATTAAAAGTTGCCTGTTGCATTTCTGAGCAATATGCTCAAAAGCGTGCGCGCGCACACACACACACACACACACACACACACACACACACAGAAGCATAGACTTGCATTTCCATAAGGCTCCTACCTGATCTATTGCAGTACTTGTGGTCTCAGCCAGGTTCACTGAGGAGTGATCTGAACATCAAGTTAGCACTGTGTCCCTTAAGAAAAAAATGACAAAATCATTGTCAACTCCATCACAGCAAAGTATATCATCATAAGTATCCTCCAAACATTAGCATTAAAATAACTTGGCAAACATTATCATAATTCTTCCTTCTGAAAAACCAAAAGAGCGTCTGAACATCAGGGTACAGGTCTGAAATCTCAGCACTCTAGGATGACGAGACAGGAAGATCACAAGTTCAAACTCAGCCTGGAAAGCTTATTTATTTCAGGAGCCCTGCCTCAAAATAAAAAAAAAAGATCGTGGATATACCTCACTATGAAGGTCCTGGGTTCATTCTCTAGTCCTCTAAAGAAAAACAAAACAAAACAAGAAACAAAAACAAAAAAACCCAAAACACCAGGTTTTTTTTAAAGGAATGAAATTTTGACTCTACAATTACAAATATTCTCA
>NDGN011374715.1:0-40437 GCA_002564285.1 Tympanoctomys barrerae
TCTCTCTCTCTCTCTCTCTCTCTCTCTCACACACACACACACACACACACACACACACACCTATCTGTAGTTATAACAGGTATTTATTCATTTCTGTCTGCATAACAAGATTTAAATGCTTTTCTAACATTTTCTTTTCTATTCAGACAGGGCTACTCTTTCTAGACCTCCATGAACAAGAGATTTTTCCCTCGGTTGTACACTTTCCTTTGTGGAATAATTTCAGAGACAGGTTGTTTTCTCAGAAAAAGCAGAAAATTGTGTAAGTCCTAAAAGTCCAAGGTGTCTTTTGTGCCTTAATTACAGGTTATGTCAACTTTATGTTGGTTAGTCAATGAAGCAAAACGCAGATATTTAAATGCAGGTATTGGAGTCCTAAGCATTTCTCAATTTAAGTTAGTCATTCATCTTACACACAAATATATAAAATCACAAAATTGGAAAAGCCTAATTTGGTATTTTGTGTGTTCAAATTTAATGGCAGTATGGGGCTGACAGCAGCTCCAAATTTTGTTTCAGGTACTGTGTTTCTTCCAGGTAATCCCATGCAAACTTCAAGGGTGCCCCTTGGATTCACATGGCTAGCGGAAGTAAGATTGTCCTAAGCATGAGGAGAAGTTAAAGAAAGGAAATTCTTTTCTTTTAAGTGCATTATGCTTCATTAAAATCCTTAAATCCAATCTTGGTCACATATCCACACTTGTCAAGGAAACTGGAACATGTAGTCTTTTTCCTGGGAACATGTCAGCTCATTAAAAATTAGGATTGTATTACTCAACAAGAAGAGAGTGACACTAGGAGGCAGTTATCAGACTTTTCTGCAATACTTAGTGGAAATTAATTGAACTAAATAGAAATAGCCTGATAAAATTTTCTGACATCTGCTTTGAGGATCAGGAAAATTTGAAATCACCTGACTATATTATTTGATGCTTCCTGTACCTTAAAGTGAAACTTGAATTTAGATTGTCAGTACACGCTAGAACCTCTTAAAGTGTGAATCTACTTATCTCCAATTTCTATGCTGAAGGCAACAGCTGCATCTTACCAATGAACCCCCATCTGATAGAAACATGTGTCTGATTTCTATTTTAGTCTTGGCATAGTAGCTGTGAAAGACTTTGGTTGTCACTTAGTTATACTGCTAATATGTCACCTACTATTATTGCTACTGAACCAGCTTTTCTGTCACATTCCTTATTATTTAGTATATTTGTAATTCTCCAAAATAGATTAGAATTATAATCTCTAAGAAATATATAAAGCTTAGTTCTATCCCTAAACATGCACAGCCTTAGTGATTTGTATATTTCACATTTTGTTTATGTTTTCATTTAAAATTTCTGATATCATTATTTGAAAACCATCAAATGTTCTAGAAAAACTAGAAAAGAGGGAAATCAACTAGAAAATTCCACAGTTGGCAGCTTTGTGTGAAAGAATGAGAAAACCATGTGTTTATTACTTTAAAGCCATGATATGATTATTTTATTTGTTTCCTTAGAAAGATATTTATCTATCTATCTATCTATCTATCTATCTATCTATCTATCGTGTGTGTGTGTGTGTGTGTGTGTGTGTGTGTGTGATAAAATCCAGGACCTTGTGATTACTAGGCAGGTGCTTATGCCACTGAGCTATCTTCCTGGAAAGACATTAAAATTTAAATTTTTTACTTTCCTCAAGAATTTTGTCTTTACTATACTTATAAGATATTTGTTTATATTGTGCTGCTGGGCATTGAACACAGGACCTCATGTACGCCATCCCTGAATGTCATCTGAGACTGTAGGCCCAGCCCTCTTCCCCACCTCTACTTAAAATCTATAAGTATCCCCAAGTCAGAATTTCATGAGGCTTGAAACTCATTTTGAATGAATTTAATTTGTAATCAGGAATGTCCATTAGAAAATTTCTGAAGCCAACATAATAATTTTGACTATTGTATTCCTTTGGGATGGTTTTGTATTTTATGTTTCTGGTCAACAGTCCCAGTGATATTAATCCTCCTTTCTAACTAAGTTAGGAACTATCTATTTTTTTGATCTGGGACTGAATTTTCAAACTGAGCCCATTTTCTATGGTGTTAACTTTTAGAAAGGCATTAGATACATCTTGAAAAGCAATTTATTTCAAACTTATAAGTTGAGTTGGTACATCTATGGAACTTCAGGAAAACAGGTCAAAACCAGAATATTATTAAATTCCAGGAATGACCCACATGCATTTTTTTAAGTTAATATTGTTTACTTTTAGTTAGTATAGTTTAACTTTTATCACTAAAATTTGGTGCTAGCTACATTTAAACTAATATAAGTGCAGCTACGCAGCACATTCCTCTTTGTGCCTATTTTCTCACTGACTATATGTTTTTAGATTCACAAATGTTTGTATGTGGGTATAATTCATTCTCATTGATAATTGATTTTTAGTTTTCTTTGGTTTTTAGAGCTCTTGTTATGGTATACGTGGAGTAGTTTTTGTTTGTTTGTTTTGCTAATCATTCTACATAGGATACAGAGTTCTACCTTGAATGTATAAGTTGATGCCTTTTCATAAGTTTTGGAGAATTTGCAGTCAATATCTTGTGAAATTAGTTCATGTTCTTTCTTTCTCTTCCTTTCCTCTCCACACTTTCTAAACTTCCCATTTATCCATATTAGACTTTTATATTCACTCCATATTTTATGTGTTTTAGTACAAGTGTATCTGTTATTCCTCCTTTCTCGGTTGCAAATACACTGATGTTTCTAACTTACCAATTCCATTTAATGTATCCCTTGTTTTAGATTTTCCCCCATGTGTTTCATTTGATTCTCCTAAGGGTTGAAAGTTAAACAGGTTTTTTTTTTATATTTAGTACAGGGTTACAGGGTATCACTACACAGATTGGACTCGTAGTGATTCTCCTGTTTTCAGCCTCCCAAGAGCTGGTATCAAAGGTGCACGCCACCATACCCTGTGTCTAATCAATTCTTTAAAAGATTCTAACTTTTGCACTATTATCTATTCTTTCGAACTATTTCAAAAGGATATCAAATGTCCATATTTAAAAACTTTTGCTGGTAAAAATTATATTCCTTCAGTTTTTCTATTGGTTGTAGAGTAATCATGAATATAAGAGGTACTGATGTATCAGTGAACTAATCAAAAGTGATCTGTGATTTCTGAAATGGTAATAGAGAACAAGCATTAAAAACTCAATAAGAAAGTCTCAGGCTGTAGCTCAGCAGTCTAAGCACCTGCCTGTTAAGCACAAGTTTCTGAGTTCAATTCCCAGTAATGCATGTTGTGCATGCCACAGAACTTGGTGTGGTGGTGCATGCTTGTAATCCCAGTCCTTGGAGCCTGAGACAGGAGGATCAACACAAGTCTGAACTGCAAAGCAAGATCATGTATCAAAAATAAATAAGTAAAATAAATAAAGAAAGAGGAAAATCAATAAGGAAACTATACGATGCCTTGGAAGTTGATGAGAAGTGAAAATAAAAAAGATGAAGAATTATGGTTTAAGATATTAAAAATTTTTTGATGAGATTGGAGCAAAATTTGGAGAAAAAGTGTTAGATTCAATGCCTTCAAGAAGGATGTTCCAAAGTAAAACAACTAAAGCATCAATAGAAGATGATTGTTCTGATCAGCACTTTGAGGCAGAGGTAGTTTCACTCTGCACATTTCAAGGTGAAGCTGATAAGACCTGCAGAAGGATTATATCTCACTTTGGCCTGAATGACAAAATTTTCTTCAATAACTGGAGGTACAGCATGTTTAGAGGAGATCAGATTAGGACTTACACTGGATTTGTGTATTAGATATTAGATATTTACATGGCTATATAGGGTGTAGGAGAGATATTTAAACAGGAACAGGCTGTGGGAGTTGTAAACATGAAGATGCTAATTAGCACACTGGAATTATGTGAGAACATAAGAAAGGTGCATAGGAAGGAGATGAAAGAAAAACTTCTGGGGATCACCCAAATTACAGGCTGCCTCATAAAGAATCATGAAAGGAGACAGAAGTGTTGTCAGTCAGGCATGGGGGGAATCAGGAGGCTGTGACCAGGTGAAAGAAAGACATCAAAGGAGGGAGATAATCACTGTGTCGATTGCTGGCAAGTCAAATAGGCCAGTGACTTGGAATTGATCAGGAGGTAGAATCAAGAAGAATTTGGTGGCTGTATTATGGTGGCGACCTCTAGCCTTGTATGAGCTCAGTGAAGGACATGGAAGAGGAGCTGCAGAAACAATGCAAAGTCCTGGCAAGGAGGTCCAGAGAAAAAGAATGAGAAGACACAAAGGAAAGCTTTGCACTCAGTTGGGAGGAATAAGAGCCTCGTAAGCAAACCCTGCACAATTTAATTTATAGAGGAAAGGGAAAGCTAGAATTTCCGGTCTCTTGTTTTTGAAAAGAAGAGAAGGAAGAACTTGTGAAAAACCATACTGTTTTAGAAAAGAGCTTGAAAGTTGCACTGGAAATGACTTCAGGAAGGAAGAAGAACAAATTGTTGAAATTTGAAAAGTGAGAAATGAAATTCCCGCCTAAGAACAGAAGTGTAGAAGTACTTGAGCTGTGAACACATGTCACCATTAAGGGCTCACTGCAGGGCACGAGCCTGAACGTAAGAGAAAGCAGTGGGCACAATGGAGTATTTTTCTCTTGCTCAATTCAGTAGTGACATTGTGGAGACGAAGTGCTCAGAGAATGTCTTAGTCACTTTCCTTATCCCTGGGACAAAATAACTGAGACCAGCAATGTCAAGTAGAGAAGGTCATATGGCTTGGGTGCTATGCTTCTGTCCTTGCGCAGTCAGCTGCATGGTGGAAGGGCCTAGGTGCAGGAAAGCCGCTCGCATCATGAAAGACAGGAAGAGAGATAGAGAGAGGCAGCCAGGCAGATGCACCTCCCAGCCCACACCGTCACTGAGGTGCCTCTTCTGCCCAACTCCAAGCCAGCTGTACAACCCCAAAATCCAAGGACCTTAGTAAGCCTTCCTCTGGGCACATTGGGCTTTGGGGCAGCATCCTGATAGGAACCAGGACATTTAATTAATAACCAAGTAAAAACTGAATTTTATTTAACTTCAAACGTGTTTTGTGAAGGTGTGATCATCTTTTCTATGATAACTTCTGTGGAGTATGGGCTCTACCTTTGTCATGTGAACAATGGGCTAGCATGTCTATACCTTATCAGTAGAAGTATATTAAGTATATTGTGAGTAAAATAGAGCTTAAAAGGAAAACCTTATCTTTCCAGTTAGTTGAAGCATCTCTTCTACAATCAGACAGCATTTAAAGGAACTTCTGGGATAAGAGAGGATAATGGATAACATAGCAGAAAGCATAGATCTTTGTTTCTATACCACTTCCATAATTAATATGAAAATTATCAGTATTAGAACCATTACACACATTATTTATTTGACCCACAAAATAGTATAAACTACTCACAAGTCCGTGATAATAGGAACACATTTGCTCCTACCTATGTGGAAGGTATAAGTCTATTGCATTCTCAAATCAATTACACAGAGTGTAAAAATTTGTATGTAGTAGTCCTAATTTATGTATAATAAAACTGGGTTACTAAAGGGACAAACACACTTACCCAAATTACCCAGTAGGCAATAGTGTCAAACATAAAAGCCATATTTGAAAAATTCCCTCTGCAATGGATGAACCCAGAACATGCAGCTTTTCAGCTGTGAGCAATTGGCTACTGATAATCTTGTTCATTAACAAATCAAGCAGCTGTTCAGATCTGCAGAAAAGCCTCCATGTTGTCCCTAAATACTCCAGTACAAAATCAGTGTAAACCAATTAAGTTACGTGATGGGAAAAGCATCAGATGTATAACTGATGATTCACTTAACCTTGGCCTACTCTTAGCTTTCAATAATCATCAGCCTCCAGAAAATGATAAGCTCTTACATCAAACGTGAACATCCACATTCCAGAGTGAATTTTGCCTTTTAAAGAAAATCATAGGTTTTAAAACCTTTGTGTGCATGTGTGTGTGTGTGTGTGTGTGTGTGTGTGTGTGTGGTTGTGTGTGAGAGGGCTACCTAAGCTTTCATCATTTACTACAACTCAATGGGTGACTAAAAGCAACCTATGGCTAATCAAATTTTATTATTAATGTTAGGAAATTCTTTTGACAATTAAACAGTTGTCAATTCTTGATGACAGAAAGGTTGGAGAGAATGCTTTTAAATAATATTATGATGTTATTGAATAATCAAGATGTATTTTGCACACATATCTTATGTAATCCAAATTAGAGATATGGCAAGTTCACCCTACAAAATTATACGTATTATTTATATTTGTCACACAAATGAGATAAAGCACATTGTCTGTCTTAGTCTTTTTAGCTTTTAGTATTTTAGAATCACTCAGGTCCAAACTCATTATGTAACAGCTGAAATAATTTTATCTGCTCACATTTTGTAAATTCATCTTTAAAATCCATTAATTTTTCACTTTTGTTCTACTGTCATCAAAAATTTAGGTATTAGTCACAGAGCAGCAAGATATAGTTTTTAGAACTGACTTCAAAAATTAGCTATAAAATTCTTTTAAAATAATTAAAATTTCTCTTCTAAACCCTTTAAAGAATATACTTTCAGTCAAGATTGTACATTTTGAAAAAAACATTTGTGAGGCTTTAATGTTAATAGTATCAAAAGCTTAACTCAACTAGATCCTAGTTTTTGCCTTGCAATACTACCTAGAATTTTGGTAAATATTAATCTTAAATCATAGAACTATGAGAACTTCAAAGGACTCTCGAGATCTTTGGGCCCTGTTTCTTTTATTTTGCTTGCTCAGTAAAAGCTCATTAGGAAAATAATCCTATTTTTCACATTCACTCCTAAAAGGAACACAGATTTCTATGCTCGGTCACCCAGCCCAGCTCTTGCAGTGAAAAGAATGACCTTGGGTTGAACTAGAGAAAGTAAATGGAAGAAAAGTTTACTGAAAAAGTTTAGGAAGGATATAGGAGATTAGTGCGCATGTTTGTGTTGGATACTCTTCTCTGTGCTGCATATTCCAAGTGATGGGATCGTGTTATTTATTATACTTTTCAGATCATTTGCAATGTTAATTTATATGAGTTTGATATCGCTTTTGTCTTTTAGTTGTGTGTTATTCTGAGAAATCCCTGGGGAAGCAAAGGATTTATATGCTTTGTGTACATGTTCTGCCGACTAAGCGCTCTGGCGTAATTATTTTTGGCACTCGCTAACTGATTAAAACATCCAATTTAACTCATGATCAGTAAGATTAAACCTTTTTAATATACCTCAAAAGTAAATTATCATTTACTGCTCCAACATCCCTTTCTGCACATGCCCCAATAAAGCTGTTCTTTTCTTTTCTTTTTTTTTTCGTTAATGTACCTTTTAACGAGGATTCCCTTTTATTTCTTCCTTTGGGCAAAACTGCCTCATCCTTTATAGAGAGGTAGGAACAAAGATGAGAGCAAAGCTGACTAGATAAGTACATGGGTTTCTAATGTCAGACCAATTATGAGACCTTATTTTGTGGTACTCTATAAAGAATTTGATATTGAAGACAACACACCCCGGTTTTGTGTTTATGTGAGGCACAAACTGATGGGAGCAATGAAGAGGAAATAATTTTTTTTTAATTTACGTGATTGGAAAAATGTGCTTTATTTATTTAAATTCATATTAGCTTTTTTTTTTTAATTTACACTTCCTCCTGGAAGGAAAGCTCGTTTAGAAAAGTATCCAAAGGAAAATTCAATATTAGAAAAATTTGAAGGGAGAAAATGTTTCCGAGGATTAAGAAGCCATGATATGGTCCTAAATTAGAATAATTGCAATTTGCAAGTCCCGTAACCTGCTGAGGTCCCTTGCAGGAGTTCATCAGTGTAATGGAGAGGAGGCAAGTAAGTTGTAATTGATCACATTTACCAGGGAGGGGAGTGTTAAGGAGCTTAGAAGGAGTTCCGGGTGCAAGCACCTCTCCCATTGGACAAGACAAGGATGAAGTCAGATTAGTGGAGTCCCTCTGTGGATGCTGGAGTATTACTGTATACAAATATCCTAGTTACTGCCTTTTATACACAGGATTAACATAAAATGAAATAAGAATTAACGAGGAGGGCTTTCAATGGAAAATAGGTCAATTCAATGCAATAAATATTCTGTCAAAAATTTTGATCTAGATTTACAAATAGTTTATCAGACTGCTAATAAGCCCATATTCTTATGTGCAAATATTTGAGCAATATGAAAAACACATCTGAGTGAATCAACTCTATTATGTCTCCAATAGGTTGAACTATTAAAAGACACTTCTCTAGAATATGTGGAGGTTGATCAAATATATATATATATATATATATATATATATTTGTTTTAGAGTATCACTATGAAACTAGAACTCACAGTGATCCTCCACCATACTTGGACTTGGTAGCCTGCTCAGCATGTCCAGGGTGGGGCTGTTGCCACGTGTGTGCAGGGGATCAAACCCCAGTCCTTGTGCTTGCCTAAGCAGGTGCTTGCTTCGCTGAGCTCACACACAAACCTGATCAAATATATTTTTAAATGACTTTATAAAATGTTAGTAATTTAAAATTTCAAAATGGAGTATATCCATCCATCAGTCTGTCATATAGAGTCTAAGAACTAGAAAAAACAAGCTTATAAGTATTTTCTGATTTAGTACCTATCAATACTAGACTCAAAATATAAACTGCTGGATTAGTGTATGAGTTTCAACAGTAGGTAACCCTTCTATAACAGCGAGCAAATTTCTATCATATCATAGGAGTAAATCTAAGATGTTGGATTATTTTCTCTCAACTTCTTGACCAAATATGAGACGAAAGCAAAATGTTGATTTAAAAAGCAATAATGATAGCGATAAACATCCTGCTCTGTCTGTCTCTTTAGTGACTCTGTTTCTAGTACATTCTGTCGATGTGAATGGATGAAATAGCAATGAGAAGTCTTTTCCCATAAGGACTAAGTTCAATCACTCATTGAATTATATGTAAAAAGCAGCACTCTATCATTTTCAAGTGTGTGATTCATCTTAAACTAAGAATTGAATCTTAACTTTGAACATGAGAAAAGTGAGCTTACTGTGCCTAAATTTTAATCAATTGGTGACTTTTGGCACAGGTGCTGATGAGAGAACAAAAATAAATGCCTGGAGCCCTAGTTGTTAGGGTCTGATCATGAGCTTTGTGGTGTAGAATTCATGGATTATTCATGTGTAATTACAGATAGCTATTGTGCTCCTTTAAATCATCCCTATGGTCCATTATGGCCCATAACAAGTGAAATAGCAATTGTCATAGTAAGGTTGGGGCTCCTAGAGTGTCATAGAGTGTGGGCTTTAGTCAATAATGATGAATGGTAAAATTTTACATCAAGCAGTCCAAAGTCTGGTTGGCCCCTCTATAAATCTACACGAACACCAAACGGAACAGCTGCAGGCTCTGGAAATGTAAAAGCCAGAACTTGCCTTCCTCTCCACAAACATGCACCTCTGTAGAAGTAAAAACAGAGAGAAAGAGAGGCCTGGGATGGGGGAGGAAAGGAAACGCTCAATATATCAATTCTAATAATTCACATGCTGTTAGAAGAATTTCCCTCCTATTTAAATGGGAGTGAACCCTAGGTTGTTTTCAAGGTCAATTTCAGGTGAAAGGGGGGTCACCTAGAGGTCATTTCTGCTCCCATGCGGGTCAATAACGCCTCCTTCACTTCCAGAGCAGACAACCTGCTCACACCCAATCAATCCACCAACGCTGCCGCTGCACCCAGCGTAATGAACAGTGAATAAATGTAGCCTATCATCACAAAACATGCTTTTTAAGTACCTTTCCTTTTCATGTAAAACCTCTCGCTGTCAAATTCTACATTCACTCATCCAGCAGCGAGTAGCAAAAATGAGAAATCAGACTCTCATTGGGGTTGGTAAAAGGTCACAGCTGACAGACACAGAGGTTAAACTGCCGAGTTAAAATACTGTTCATTACCCACTGCAGCTTTTTGCCAACTACACTTCTTTGTGTTATAGTCAAGCAGTACATCAATATGCCCCTCCTCCTAATTTATTAGCAATTGTTGAATTGCATGAGGTGGGAGCTCAGGAAAAAATTGATATCTTATATATGTGCATACATATCTCATGTATATATAGAGAGACAATTTTGCTATTTGTATATTCTAAGTCCTTGCATATTTTTATACTCAATACCCTGTGAAACATTGAATGTACATAGATGTACCCTAATTATCAGGGAAACACAAACTCTAGCATCAGTGCAGACTGGATAATCTGAATTACACGTCCATGGTCAATTGTTTGGAGACCTTTATTTCCTCCAGTCTAATTTTTTAGGGGCCTGTGTATGAGATGTTCCAATTTTTTTTTCATTTACAGGAACTTCATTAGATGTAAATGATCCTATAATTTACACCTATCAAACACATTGTCAATCCAAAATATGGTCTGCTTTTAAGGTAAATGTGAACTACTTGCTTTTTTTTCTCATCAATTCTGTTATAGTCAGAGGAGCATTGACAGTGGTGAGTCACCAGTGGAGCTCAAGGGAGGAAGAAGTACACTTCCTGTGTTTGTATGACACCATAAAATGATTTGGTGTGAAATCCGAATGGATTAGAGTGATCTCCCAAAACTGACATTTTGCTCTGTGGTTAATAAGAGTGTAGGTGGAATTCACATTGCTGAAATGCAGAGACCTTGTGCATCAAGTTACCCGTATGAAAGCAAGTCTTAGTGTGTACCAACCCAAAATCACAAATCATGAATAAAATAAAGGTTTATTTACATGCTCTCGACAAGAATAATTTGGCACAGCAAAATTACCATTATCTATTTACATCTTTAAAAAATGCATTCTGAGATTTATCCCAGAAAAAATATACATTTTTCCCCTCCTGTATGCCTTCTCTCTCAGTGGGACTGAAAATAAAATGTTATGACTTAAATCACAAGAGGCTAACATCATTTTTAGCAACAAGGGCTGCATAATTTCAAGACTATGAGTGAGTGGCTGACTTTAACTAAAATGTTTCAGTTCTGTGCGTATATAGGTACATAAATAATTCAGAATTAATCCCTGCAGAGGGGACAATGGGAATCGTAAATTATCCATGTGCCGTCCTCAACATTAGAGGCAATGAACCTATAGTAACAAACTATGAGTGTTACTCATTACATACATTTCACAGACACCTTAACCTTTTGAATATTAATTTCCCTCTGTAGCTTGTAGCGAGGCAGTATCATTTTTTTCCCTTTCCACTCCTCTTGCCTTCATTTTCTTCTTTCATGAAACCTCCCAAACCGTAGTTAAACCACAGCTACTGAGTAATGTATGGAATACATTGATTTGTTACAGAAAGGATTTTTTTTCTTAAGCTGCATGTTTTTCTGCAAAAAATCTTTTACTATTCCATGTAACCTTTTTGTGGGGTGTAAGGGAAGGTGTAACAGACTGTCTTCAGGAAGACAACAGGGCTGCAAATCCAGGAAAATCTAAGTCCACTGGGGCTGAAAATGTCCTTTGAATTCTTTGAAACGTAGATGATCCTTTTTGTAAAGCTGAGAAGATTGTAGAATTGTCATAATTCACATCTGAAAAAATGAAAATAAAGATGTTTTGCAGAATCAAGATCATTCCTAATTACAAAATTTATTAGGTCTTTATTAAGTTAGGTAGCTTATTTTTAAAAAAAATTAGTGACATAAAACAATAGGTGTTCCCACTTTTGTCTTTAAATGACCTCTGTTAAAAATTCTAATAAGCTTTATAATTAACTTTTTGAATAATATTACAAAGAGAAAGATTTTTCTAGCATAATAATTATATCTAATTCTGATCTAATATAAAAGATAAAATGAAGTATAAATGTCATGAGAAATTTTTCATAAGTAAAATATACAAATACACATTTCTAAGAAAAGGTATATACATACATTCATATTCATATGCTTTTAAGAGAGGAATTACAAGTCCCACATTCAACTTAATCACATGGAATAGAAAGGTGAACATAGACAGCTGGAGACAAACTGCTTTCTGCAGCAGATTTTTCAGTATTTCAATATGCCCTTCCCTGCTGTGGTTAACTGACTTCTCCCCTAGCTCTTGCAGGCCTTTATTCACTTTTCCATATCTTTGCAAGTTCCCAAACTAAAATAAAAAATCTGAGGATATTTGAGATCTTTCTCAGCCTTCTTTCTTTACTTAAAACAGTCATAATTCCTAAAAGTATATCTGTGGCTTAGGCACTTACTATGCAGATTGCGTGTACTTCGATGGAGGGGAGTTTTGCTGATTTTGTTCATTATTTTATGTTGATGTATCCTGAGATAGGAAGAGCTCAATCAATATTTTTTTAAAGAAAGAACATTATTGTCCATTTAAAGTGTTAAGTTCTGGCCTATGATCTCTGCACTTTCATTTAAGTATGGTCTGTCTCTTCTAGAGATTTGTTGAAATTTGGTCTACACTGTCTGTTATAAAGTCATGGTGGGATTTTTGAAAGGCAGTTCATTAAAAAGGATTGATGCAGTTGTTGTGGGACTGGATTAGTTACCACCTGTATGACATGTCATAAAGTGAGATCTCCCCTCATATTTTCTTTCTTTCATACATATAACTCGCCCTTCTGTTTTCCAGCCACGTCAGGGTGCAACAGTACACTTTACCAGCCACCCAATCTTGGAGCTCCAGCCTCTAGAATGCTGGTTGAAACAAACTTTTCTTCATAAATACTCATCTTCAGTTATTATGCTGTAGCAACAGAAGATGGTCTAAGACAGTCTCGTCTTACCTTAGCTGAGTAATGGAATTAATCAGGGCCTGCTCCCAAGGCAACTATTTTGGAGAGTCAATGCACCCCTAGTTCTCTTCTCTCCCCTAACAGTTTTCTTTGGAAATCCAATGCCTTCCAAGTATTCTAGACATTGGTTTTATTAGCACTAAAAGTGGCTCTTCATAAACATCTTGTATAATCCATTGCAATTTATTGCATAGAATGCACTTGCATTTAAATCTCGATCTGAAATTATACAATTAAAATTTTATATTAACAACATTTCTTGTGTGGACAATTAGGTGAACCTAGAGTACACTTTTTAATTTTTTTAAATATTTATTTATTTATTTATTTATTTATTTATTTGGTCCAGGATCTCACTATGCAGCTTGGACTCATAGTCAACCTCCTATCTCAGCTCCCCAACACTGAGATTGCAGGCATATATTACTACACCTGATTTTGGTGGCCCGCATGGCCCACCTGGTGTTCCATGGCCAGCACGGCAGGCTACACTGCAGATGGAACGTGGGTTCTTGTACTTGCCAAGTAGGTGCTTAGATCACAGAGTTATCTCCCCAGCCCCAGAATACATTATTTAAAAGTTCATTTTTAAAAAATTCAATTCATGCTATGTAAAACTCTGTTATCCACACACATATGTGTGTGTGTGTATCTACAAAATCTTGTGTATTAGTTTTAGTTGTAAACAGCTGATCACTAGCACCTGGGAGTGGGGGTGAGCATCTACGAGACAAACAGACAAGAACACTATCTTAAAACGAAAAGAACACTGTATGTTTTTCTTGAGAGACAAGTCACAATTCTTAGTGTTTTGAAAGTGGAGATACATTCTACTTTCTTATTAAAAAAAGACATTCTTATTAAATCCAGACTGTTATTTGATATGAAAAAAGATCTGTGTTTACCTTTTACTTGGGAATGATATTTATAGTTGTGAAGAAGATCAAAGAAAGAATTTGGCTTTTCACTCCAGAAAAGAGTCAGCTATTTCTTAGAATTGAGTTGCACAGTGTAGCCTACCAATTTGGCACCAGTGATGTTGATGCAAAACTGCCTTCAAATTATAATTTAAAGATAATGTGGATTTCTTTATAATCCAAGTTTTATGAACAAGCCATGGTTGAAGCTATAATGTTTGATTAAACTGTTATTCCTTTTATTTGTGTGGGATTCTCTAAACAAATCCCAATGTATAATTAAATGGCAGTCTTTCTATACCAGGTTGTAAGCATGCCATTTGGATACATCTTTTGGGATTTTCCCCCTAAGTAATTGTGTGCTTTGTCTATCCAGCTAGCAGAAGTTATCATTTAGTTAAGAATGACAGTGTTGTAGCAGGAATGGATCTAAGTCCTTAATCGCTGTTGTGCAATAAATGTAGTATTTAGTTTTCTTTAATTAAACTAAAGTCCTGCTTCAAACCCTCATTTTGGAGATAATATCAACTATTCAGGGTTGTTGTCTAGTCCCTGTATCTTTGGACATTTCTGGGTTTTTCATACTGAGAAAACACAGACTGTGAGTGGGTGTCCTGCCCACTGCCATCATCTTCACCTGTAGTGGTGTCTGAGAGTGTCTGTTTACCTAATTGCTTTGGAATAAGAAACCACCTGTTTAGAATCAATTTCCACTGAGCTACTTAGCCTATATACCTTTCTCAGTTGTTTAATCTCTGGAATATACAAGACAGTGCAGAATTATTTACTCTTTTTTGAGTCACAGATGTTCCTCTGTACCCTATGACTTACAAAATCATAGTGTCAAGGACACCTTCTAAGACAGTCTGCTGAGCCATCTCTACTCTCTGTCTCCTTCATTGTCTCTATTGGATGAGGGTAACACTGATGTCATTGAACATTTTTGTTCACTATATTAAATATGAATGATGAACACCCATCTTTATCCTTTGGTTTTTCCCAAACTCCTTCCAGCACACTTCTGCCACCTTTGTCCCTTCCCCCTCCCCCATCAACTTCTTAGGAAGTGGGACAGTGGATGTGATATTCAGGTTTAGGTCACTTAGGATACCTTTAAGAATTCCTCATGATGCCATCAAAATCTGTAGAAGTGATAAGCATAGTCAATTAGCAAGTTAAGAGGAGCTATCACTATGATTCTGTGTTATTACTCAGTAGGACATGTGTCATGTGAGGTAACTGCATAAGTTTGCAACAAAAAAAGGAACATGCCACACTCTCTGCTTGGAGGAGTTAGTGAAAGCAAAGAGAAGATGCAGCCCACTGCAATCTTTCTCAGCATCCCTTGAGGGCAATGTGTAGGCAACAGATGTATATGATGTGAGGAAACCAATTCAGAAGAAACCTAGCAGTCTTTAGTAGAGAAAAGGTAGTTTTTGCAATTGTCCTATAGTTTTCCTAGGAAGAGTCTTTTTGATGAAACCTGGGATGTGATTTAGCACATCGACACCTTCCTTTTCAGTAATTCTTCTTATTCTATGGAAGAAAAATGAGTGAATATATATCCTGCTTATAAGTTTTATCATTAGTTCTCCCCAGAATCTAAAGACACTGTCTGGATGTGTCCTCAAAAGGGGGTGGGTTGCAAGGTTGTTTTTGTTTTGTTTTGTTTTGTTTTTTTGGTACCAGGGACTGAACTCAAAAACTTGTGCTTGCCTGACGGGCACTTAAGCCTCTGAGATAACTTCCCATTCTTCACGGGTGCCAAATTTAATCCCTAGTGCAAAGGCTGAGAAAGGTAGTGCCCAGTGGGAGCAGATGGTGTGCGAGAACGCCACACTCACACATGAATGATGCCAACATAGGAAGAGTTAAAGCTGGGAGTTCCTTCTCCTTCTCTCTGGCCCTTTCTTCACTTATGTACCAGGGGAAGGGCGGCAGGCAGGTCCTACCACACATGGTGACCTGATCCGGGATTTTCTACCCTCCAATATGGTAATAAAAAAATCTCCATTCAGTAGGTCTTATCCATTCTCAGGCGTTCTTTTTAGCATTATAACATGGACTAAGCCATAGGACACAAATACCAGGTCTCTAATTTTAATATCATTCTTTTAAAAGGTATGTCACTAAACTGAGTACAAATGGAGAGAAAACAGTGACAGGCAAACCCCCTCCTATCTACTGGTTTTAGAGAAGCAATATTCCTTATTCAGCAATATCATTAAGACATTTTCACAATGTATCCAAACCAAGCATTCTTATCCAATCAGGTAAGCCATGTACATGAATGGAATGAATGACAAATACAACCTCATTTTCAAGTTAAAGTTGTATCTTGTAGTATTCTCAGATCATGCATGCACAATTAAAGTAATTTCACTTAAATAGAAGAAGGTAATTTCCAAAATACAATGGATACCGTGTTGTCAAAGGACTCTTTGGTGAGGTCATATGGAATATATTATGGTTCTACCAAATTTCAGTACTATAGGTACAATATATCAATAAATATTTGATGCAGCAACAATAAAACTATACCCTCCCATACAACTACCCACAAACCAATTCTTCCTGAAAGATTCTAGGTTATTCTCTAAGGATATACCTTTCTCAATGAAGTAACAGATTGACCTAAAACACTATAACGTGATAAATACCTGGCAGAGAGATAAGATAAATTCCAATAACTGGATTCCTCTCTCATCTCATCTACATACACATAGGTGTAAGAGGGTATGTAATGAACTCATGATGCTAATAAGCATCTAGCAATAAAAAATTTTAACATAAAGATGAAAAACAATATTAAAAAATGTAGAGCTTGCAACATCAAAGGAAAACTTTGGTTTGTGTTATTATTGTCGACAAATTGGGGCTCAAAAATAATTAACATCACTTCTTGAAACTTAAATATTAATTCTTTGATAATTAATATCTGAATTATACTAATTTAGGGAAGCAAATATGATATTGTATGAAATATTGGAAGAATATCTACAGAAGTATTGATTCTAGACATGGAAAAAAGACAGGAGTTACTAAAAAGTATTCTTTCTCTATGATATTATTAAAAATAAAACTCCACTCAAAAATATAAAATACATCATAAGGAAGGAGCACAGCAAATCTAGATGGTATTTCCCTAAAATGAATTACTGGATGCTTAATATATTAAGAATAATATCTTGCATAATAGAATAATATACTGGCTGATGTTATGTGAAAACTTTCATCAAAATTAACAAAAATGCATTATTTTCACAGTAAACTTTTGAAAGCATTGTAACAAATCTAATTTTAAAAACTATATAGCTTTAATAGAAACTTCCAGTAGGATGTTTCTGGAAATGGAATCATACTTAACGCCCCATTTCGCCTTGCCACCCTCTTGGTCTCATAATCTTGTTATCCACCATGATCAAGCAGTGTGCCTTTGGCTATTGCTTCTCTGAGATGGTATTTCTGGGAATGACCTTCTAATACTCTCAGACACATTACTGTTGCCAACTCTTGGTAACAGTACACAGAGAAAGGGTGAATACATTGTGTTAAAGCCTGGGAGAAGCAATTGAAACATGTTAAATTTTACAGGAGTCCCAGAAGTTTACCTCTTTTGTTCCTTATACACTTGTACATTCACATAAACTCATATATAGTCTCATATATACTTCCAAGAAAGTAAACTATCACAAGCAAGATGAATTTTATGCTTGGAGAGTATAAGTCATTGAGTAATTCTTAGATGAGTCTCCATGCATTGTCTATGTTTCCACAGAACCCTTCAGATTCTCTATACATTCACCACTAATGATAATTTACCACTAATTTTCATGTACCACTGTTTCTGCCACCAAAGGTCCACATCACACATTTTCCCTAGTGCCTGATTTCTGAAAGGTTCTCAAGATTTTTTCATGTATCTTTTCTTAAAAGTTGTGAGTAGACTGAGTGATTAAACAATATCTTAAAATCTAGGGGGTGGAGATATGGCTCAGTGGAATAAGTGCTTCCCTGGCAAGTACAAGGGCCTGACTTCAATCCCCAGTTCCACCCCCGCAAAAAAAAAAAAAACTATGTCTGAACTATAAAAACTCTGATGAATCAAAATCTATCTATTCAACATTCTTCATAACCAGCCTTGAGAGAGAAAGTTGAAAAGATAGCAAGGATAATGGGCATGAAAACACTTTCAGCTTGTTAGACAGAGCAAACTAATACCAATTTGAGTCAACATGAAGACTCATGGCTAAAATCTTAAGAAAAAATTAATTAGAACAAACACTTTAATTCAAATCAGATAATGATATTGCTATTTTGTTTTTTGTAAATAAACTACAACTCATTTATGGTAAAAATTATCTTCCTAATAATTATATCTTGTTACCAGGGACAAAAGAAATATTAGTTAACAGCAAGTGATTTGAATGAATGAATAAATGATTTCATAAAAGATAATGAGCATATTTCTTCATTCATCAAATTATAATCATGCTAAGGTTTTGCTTAGCAGTAACATGCTTTACTACATAATCAAATGTGAAAATACAAAAGGTAAAATTATATAACATTATCAATATAATGGTTGTATATGGTGTCACTCTTAAGATTTGGCATCAAAAATAAATTTGAATCAAATTAACTTTATCTTTTCACAACATTATAATTTGTACATTCAATATTTTATATTTCAGGGAAATAGTTTTCTAGAATTTTGCTTTAAACTTATTTTAGACCTAAATAAAAATTAAATTTTCACTCAAAGAAAATTTTAACTCAGATTAAAACACTTATATGGATTTCCCAATGAAATAAAATGAAAAAGAATCCATGCTTGAGTATTTCTTTTATAACTTATGATAAATAAGAGTTAGATAATTGTATGCTTAAAAAGAATAAATCAGTTAGCTCACTTAACCTCATTGGACTGGATCTTACAAATTCCTCAGTTTTCATTCTGAAAGAAAAAAAAATATTTACAAGCCACAGTCCAATTATTCAATTTTCTTGCTAATTATAGAAAATACTCATTTATTGGCCTCAGACAGTAGTTGATATATCTCTAAAGAATGACATAAATTCTGTCACAAAATCTATGGCCCTTTTTACTCCATGTAAATGTCTCTGGACAGCGAAATTAAAACAGTTGAGAAATTTTTGCATTCTGCATAGTCGAGAGAGGAAGTTTCTGAAACATGTCCCTGGGTTTATCTTCTCTTTCATACAAAGGCGTAAGGGTCCCCTTGGGTCCCCTGGGAAAGTAAATGCAGAGAAACAACAGATCCCCCTGTCCTTGCAGAATAAAATCCCTAAGACACCAATGGACTTAGAAATAATATATTAAGACTTAGAAAAAACTGGACCAGTAACTCCTACTTTTTGAACTATCATTTGATAAATAAATTGTTTCCTATTCTCTCCTGTATGGTATGAAGAAGTTTCCACAGAGTTACAGTTTGAAATGAAGCCTCAAGGCCTTCTCAAATGCCTTCAGAAGAAGCTAAAGGCTCAGGGATAAATTATGCTCTTCAGATGTTTTAAATGGACTGAAGCTTTGAAGAAAACAATAGCAGCAGTGCACTAAAGCTTGTTCTTCTACAGTCTTGTTTGGCAGTTTTGTATCATGGTTTTTATTGTTTATTTTTTCTTTAAGATTCAAACAGAACAAACTAAATAAATAGTAGATTTAAGGATTATAGGAAGGATTAATGACATGGTGCACACGGTATCCTTTCATTCCACTTACAGAGCCCCACTCTAAGTACAGCTGTTGTGAAAATTGCAAGCAAGTGTCATGGCGAGCCTCATGTATGGGGCGCAACACTAATGGATACAAAACTATTGCGGACCAGCTAGAGTTTTGCAAACATTCCAACTGTAAGTTAACCATTTCACTGACATCCTGGAGTGGCCAGACCTTATTTGTTTACAGAGCAGTAGTTTTTGCTGTTTTTTGCTTCTTTTCCCCAATAGTGCTCACTGAATTGTTTTTAATAACTTCTTGAGAGGTTAAGCGATTACTAAATTATGACATAAAAATTTAGTGGAGCATTTTGGAGGCAGTAATCAAAGACTCCAAAAATTATATTTTAATTTAATTACAAAGATGTTTAAGAGAAATTTGCGACAGTAAATTCTGTTTACTAAGAATTTGCTTTTGGTAGGTTTTGTTGTGGGCAATATGAATTGAATTCTGAAAATAAATTTATCACTTTTCTGTATATTGGGGAAAAATGCTCTTTTCTTTTATTATTTTTATTAATTATATTTTATTTTGAAAAGTATAAAACAAAAGTAAGTACAAAAATCAGAAACAAAGTTAGAAACAGGTAACATAAAACAATACATATGTTACAGATTTTCAAAACAAGAGTAGCTGATTAGCAATGGTTGGTGTATTACCTATTTTTTACCTTTTGTTCATTTTAATGAGAAAAAAATAAAATAACAATGAAACAGTTTCAAAACAGGTTAGTATAACAGTTACAATAATTAATACATTGCATAATGTTGTCTTCATAGTAGTTATTCAGAGGACAAGACCGACATGATATCTTGTTTAAACATTATTAGTACGAACCATTCTTCTCACTGAACTAAGAGAAAGTACCTCTATATCTATCTTAACTATCTTGTAAATACTCTAAAATTATATTTTAATTTAATTACAAAGATGTTTAAGAGAAATGTGTGACAGTAAATTCTGTTTACTAAGGATTTGCTTTTGGTAGGTCTTGTTGTGGGCAATATGAATTGAATTCTGAAAATATTTTTATCACCTTTCTATAAAAGAGGGATATAAATAAATGACCTTTTTGCAATTTTTTTCATTGCAAAATGGTCATTTATTTATATCCCTCTTTTTGGTTTTGTTTTGTCAGAGATGGGTGCTCCTCTGCAGTTAGATAAGCTGTATTTGGAGAACACGGACAAAAGATCTACAAGGTTCTGTACAGGGTTTCAGGGTAAATCCTGAGGGGATTTGACTGAGTTTGTCAGATACAAAAGTTACATTTCTTGTTATATAGGTCTTGCTTTAACTTGGTCTTAACCATCCAGCAGAAAAGTATAGTTGTGAGATATAAAATAAAGCCATATTAATATGCTGAGCTGTAAAAGGCTCAAAATCAACAACTTCTGACAATAGCCAGTTCTGCTGATAACCCACTACTATTAAGGACTATTGGACTATGTTGGGTTATTTTGCTGAGTTCAAGTGCCTACAGTCTTTAGACTGCCTTTCAGTATGTAAAGGTCCTTTAAAGACTTCTCAAAATACAGCTATTTTCTTTTGAAATAAATAAAGGTAACACTGTTTTGAAAATCATGCTTAATTTTTAAAAATGGGCTCATTTTACAAGTAACAATGTGAAATAAAACTGATGATTTTAAATTACCTAAAATTCAACATTGAATTTCTGGCTGTGCGTTTTTAAAACTAGGAGAGACAATGTTTTTCAGTAGTTTCAGTAACAGTGAAAACAAACAACAGGGACCCAGGCCACTTTCCTAATTGCATTTTCATATAACAATGGGTTCAAGGATGCAGCAGTAGAAAACATTCAAGGCTTGGGATGTTAACTTGTTTGATCACAAAATATTTTGCAAAGTATAAATCAGAATTACTTATATAATTGTAGACATCGAAATGATTTAGAAAACTTTAAAGAAGAGGGAATATATATATGAAGTAAATCACTTAACGTAGATCTACTTAACATATATGAGCTGAACTGAAATCTCAACGTGTTATCATCACAGATTATTTTAGGTCAGTAGAGGGTTTACAAGACTAAAAGATCATCAACTAGATTTTCTGGATGAAGTTTCCCTTCTATTTCCCTCTCCTATGTATTCCAGGCAGAACAAAATTTTCTCCTGTACATCTAGAGATTGATTACGAGAAAAAAAAAAACTAGAAAATATCATACTTTTAATATTGTCTGAATCATAAAATAAAGGACACACACTTCAGTTTCTTGCTATTTTTGTACCCTCCTGTCATTTTGTAAGAAAGATTTTAAAATATTTTAAATATTATAGTCTTTTTATTCTGTACTGAATACCATAGACTGTGGGCTCTATAAGCACTGAAAATGTATCTGTTTTGCTCCTTAGTGGACTCTCAAACCAGGATCTAGTAACCTCTGAGCAAATACTAGCCACCTGAAGTGATTGAACTCGTATAGAAATTTCCTTTACAATGTCAGAGACATTTATTTCCTCCAATGTTCACCAAAGGGTGATGTTTCTTATTAATAATATATATTTGTTTATATATTTTAATGATTTTTATTAGAACTTTAAGAAAGAAAACACACACAAAAAAGAAAGAAAACACAGGCGTTACTGATAGGGAACTCACAGAATCTCAAGGTTATAAGCAACTTTTGAAGGCTACTATAGGGGAGAGAAAGGACATGCCTGCACTAACAAATACTGTATTTTCAATAGAATTTCAGACGGTCAGTAAACGGTATAAACTCAGCTTTGTGGCCTGTGGTTTCCAAGTGTGCTAGCATCTTACTGGATAGTACAATAACATTCTTTTTAAAAAAATATATCCAAGTATTAAAGGCGAGGAGAACATATTTACTTAGTTTTGAAGTAGAAAAAGAAGTACCTAGGGAAATAGAAAAAGTTGGGGTACTAGTCAATAAAGACAATTTAATATTTAAGATACAGAAGAGACCACTTTAAAATTTTCAGTTCACTAAATTTAATTATATAAAAAACTCTTAGCATTTATTTTTAAGTCACTGAGGACCATATGCTAATAACTACCTTTCCAACAGAAATATTTTCTATACTTTTTTGGTATGTTCATGTATTATTTTTAGGCTTTCACAAGAGAGAATAACCTCTCATAATGTCAGCTTATTTCTAGAACATGAACCACATATTACTTTCTTACCTCAAACACAATTACAAGAAACAAACTTTTGTTATGCCAATGAAAATGGCTTCTTCAAAATTCTTCTAGAATGGCTTCATAAAATAGGTACATACTATTAGCCAACAGAGCAGTATTAACTTTACTATACAAAATGTTTGTTTTTTTAACATTATGCTCAAGTAGAAGATCTTTGAAACTATCCACAAAATGCTATCTTAATATCCTGAGAGACAAAATTTCCATTACTAGTCTATGAAATATCATTAAATTGAACTATTTATTTGTATGAAATTGGCCAGAGTTTCGATGTCCTGACAGAATTTACTATGTTAATGATTTCTGTAATGAAGGTAAGTATCAGCAAAACTGAAATAGAGTTCTTTTTTTCTTTTGTCATTTTTGCAGTTATTAATTATTTATCCATTTTGAACATAATTCCTATGAAAGAAAACCTGTAAAACTTTCTACAGCTATAACTCAGCTATACTTTAGCTCTTAGAACTTGATTGCGATGCCCTTTTAAAATGGGTAGTATGATGAATCTATTGGATCTATAATTGTCAAAACTCATATGTGTTAATATAAACTATTATTCTTGACTATATACCAGAAATGAAGTTCTAAGTCATTGTCTATGGAACTCGAGCACCTACCACTTTTGTCAATATTTACATTGTTGCTTAAGATATCTGTATGATTTCTTTAACTTACTTGTCATTATTATTGTATTTCTGTTTAAATATTGTTTATACCAGTTTATAATTTTTTTCTGTACCTTGGAATTAGAACATCTGTTGCAACTTTTGGAACCCTTAAAAATCCATACATGATTGAAACCTTGGAAACAGATATACGGAGGTATACTGGACTAATTTTCAGTATTCCACACATATTTAGCTGGTGGCATTTTAATTTAAGATTTTTCAAAAGTGAAAGCTAGGTTAGAAGGGATTCACCAGGAGGTCAGCGAAGACTACCAGGAATCAGCTAATGACTTGTTCTTAGATTAGACTGAACCTAGGTCACAAAGGTAAGCATCTTGCTATTACGCGGCCAACTTGATCTCATTCAAGTCAAGCTTGAAAAAGCACATTTCAGATGTTGACTTTTGCTTCCCCCAGATGTATGTGATCTTTGGAGGAGAAAAGGACAGCGTTAGGCCTTGGGGCTGGCATTTTCATGTCTTTCTCAGTACTGCAACCATGCTGAGTCCTTTGGAGATGTTCTTTTACTGGACTGTTCCCCAATGAAACTGGGTCTTGAAGTGTCAATGGTATCAAGAGAGATCATAGGGTCCCCCTCTCTATCTATCTCTGGTTGATGTCAGTCCTGCTGGCCCTGTGGATTCTGGTCATAGCTGCCAACTTTCTCTTTGAAACTTCTTCCTTTTCATTATGTTTAGGTGCCTCTCAAGTCACCTAGCTTTGGTCCACACTCAAAATCATATTTCTTTCTTCTTGTCTCTCTCTGACTGATCTCAGAGATATTACAAAGCACATTAAATCTCCAAAGAGAGACAGCACTTAAAAGTGTATTTCACTTTTGTGTTAACTCACAAAAGTCCGTATCTTTGACTGATCACAAATGAAAGAATCCTTAAAAAGAACAGTACCACATTAAAAAAAAATTAAAGCATTTAAAGTGCTCTTTGGGGTCTATCTTCTTTTAGACTCTTCAACCTGATGTAACGGTGGGGGTAAAAGGGTGGAAACTTGGTCTAGAAATTAATGACTAGCAAATTTGGAGAATTCTCTAAGTTTGGCTAGAGACTTTTTGCTTTATCAATGCTATTGGAGGTGTGTATATTTGATCTCTCATTTGACTGGCCCCAATTATTTGATAATACTGTTTGGGTTTCAGAATCTAATAATCTTTTTCTCTTCTTTGTACAAAAAATACTTTAAATAGTATTACTGGAGAGAGACAGAAAATTATGTTTCCACAAACATAAAATTAAGGACTATTACTTTAGAAAGGTATTCTATCTGTGTAATATAAGAAAACAAAGCAAAAAAATAAATGGTGGTGGTGATGTTTTATGATATCACAGCTATGATTGGGACTTACTTTCTCCAAGGGAAGAGGATAGTAACTTTAACATATTTATCATAAGCTTGAACACCCTGCCAGAGAGACAGAATAAAACTCAGAAAAATTAATCTGGTCCCAAATTTATCAAAACAGTATTTGAAATAGTTATGCTGTAAGGGTGGATTCCAGGCATCGTCAACTAGCTCTTATAGAACAAAGTGCAATTTCAAGTGGATGTGTATGGTTAGTAACAATTTTTTTGTTGTATTAAGGGAAAACTGTCATTTTCAGTCTCATGTGCCAATAAGAATTGTCAGTGACTGCGAAGGCATCTGTAGGTTTGAGTTTTATAAGCTTTATCACTTCAATTGTCTAAAAGTAGCCTTAAGTACTTCAGAAATGTTTTGCTTCATTGTATTATTTAAGAATGATGCGTGTGTGTGTGTGTGTGTGTGTGTGTGAATGGTTATCATTTTCTAATCTTTATTAAGGTGAAGGTACTAAAGACTAAAGAAAGAAATTCATAGAACAAATTTTGGGATATTTTGTAAGTTTGATATAAAGAATCACAGTTCATCTAATGTAAGACTTTGGTATCATCTTTCATATGAGAAATGCAGCCTATGAGTACAACATATTCTTACTTCAATAGTTTTTAATGACTGGCGTGTAGGTGATTTTTTTCTTTTTTCCTCTTGCATGCTAAAAAATTATTGGAAACATTTTTATTTCAAACCTTGAGGCAGTATACATGTAAGTATTTTTATCCTATAAAGTATCTTTTAAACTTTTTATAGTACTGCATTTGATAGCTATCATAGTGAATTTTAAGAATACTCTCAAAATGTCCTGAGTTCTTAAGCATTTTCACCATGTGAGAACTTAGTTCATAGCTCAATGTCCTTCACATCAGAACTGTTGACATTTTGATATTGACTTTCGTATTTTGAAATCTTGTTCCAAATTCTACTTATAATCTGGTACATTATATTGACTTTTTGGGATTATTATAAGTTTATCTCAATGACAAACTTTCTAAATTTTTAGTTAATTTTAAGATCAAACTCATAAATTTAAGATCAATACACTTGTTTTTTACAATGTATTTTCCTGAGAGTATAATGGGGCAAAATTGTGAGTCTAGTAATGTATGTTATTAGTGAGTACTAATGATATACTTAACATTAATGAGCAACTAAATTTTATTATTTTCTAAATGAAAAAAATATACATTTAACTTGGCAACTAAAACTTACAGATTGCATCTCTACAGTGACCATAAAAGAAGAAAAAGGTACAACTAAAACTAAACTAAAGCTACCAGGTACAAAACTAGCAGACTACATGCCAGTTCTTCAATTTGAAAGATTCATGAAATCAGGGTGCATCTTCCCCGCAGCCTTGTTAGAATGTATTGCTTGAATCTTTGTGGTAGCCATCCTTTCTGCAGTAAGATGAATCTTGATGCTTAATTTGCATTTTTGTGATGGCCAAAGAGATTGAAGATTTTCTTATGTGTTCATTTATCACTTGCACTTCTTCGGAGAAGTGTCTATTCATTTCTGTTGCTATCTGTTGCTTGGCTATTTTATTTTGGGTGGTCACTTTTTTTGAGTTCTTTATGTATTCTAGATATTAGTCCCTTAGGAGAAGAGTAACTGGGAAAAGTTTTCCCTTTTCAAGTTATCTTTTCTCCCTTGGTTATTTCTTTTGCTGCACAGAAGGGCTTTACATTTGATATAATCTTAGTTGTTAAATCTTGATATTATTTCTTGAGCATTAGGATTCTGTTCAGAAAGTCCTTACCTGTGGCTAATAAGTCTTCAAACATTTTGAAAATTTTATCTTCCAGTAGAATCTTTCTGTTTACATACCTCAGCTTTTGATCAACTTTTACATTGTTGCTGGGAATATAAATTAATATGACCCTATGAAAATCAGTATCGCAATTCCTCAAAAAACTAAAACTAGAAATTCCATTTAACCAAGATTTTCCATTGCTAAATATTCTCCCAAAAGAGTCAAAGGCACTATGTTACCATGATACATCCATACCCATGTTTACAGCAGTGCAATTATAGATGGACCTTGGAAGCAGTCTATAGATTCATCATTAGATAAGTTAAAAAGTGTGGTGTTTATAATTATCTGCCATAAAGAAGGTAGCAGATTTGTCAGAAAATGGATGCACCTTGAGACCGTAATATCAAGGGAAATAAATCAGACAGATGAGCTTAAATATCACATAGCTTCTCTTATGTGACAAATTCCAAGTATAATTTAAAGAGCAAAGAAAAAATAGACAACTTAAAAAAAAGTGAGATGAACCCTTCATAAATTGGAAGAGCACCTTGGGGTAGAAGGAGGGAGGAGTGGGGAGAGAGGAAGGGGAATAGGCAGAATTAAGATATGTTATTTACATTTCTCTACTCTGTAAAACCAATATAATCATTATGTGCTACAAATATGTGCTAAGAAAAAAAGTATTAAAATAAGATTTATACCTCCAGCACTGTCTTCTTGACTATTCTTTTAAAATATATTTTTTAAACAAAATGAATGTCTACTTGGTCATTATTGAATATTTGAGTCGATAATAGTTACACTACTTTTGAATACATTAAATTGACTAATGTCACTTATCTAGCATGATAGCATGTTAATAACATGAGAACATGATATCACATGTGTACCATGAAAACTATTCTCACTGAAATTAACAAATGACAGCTAACATTTGGGAACAATTAACACATTGCAGACATTGTCTTATGTGCTGACAAATGCAAGCTCTCTCATACCTGCAAGAGTTCTGTGTGCTAAGTACCATCATGAGGTCGTTTGGAAAACAATTAAACTGGGGGAGAAATGTGTAAAATGAACTTCCTAGAGTTACTCAGCTTGTGTTCATGAGATAAAGACCTATTCCCTTACACAATGATCTAAATTATTTCTCAAATTTTGTAGCATTTCCCAATCTTGAATACCTGGTCTTTTTCAGTCCACATTACTCCTTTAAAGGAGCAATACTGAGAAAAACATGGAAACGTTGCTTAGAATATGATATGTTATTATTTAACCTAAGCAAACACAGGCAAATAATCTAATTTCAGAATGTGTTTTTATCTTGTCAGTTGTAACACTCCAGTAAGATTTTTAGTCTTATGTTGCCTAAATAATATAAATGAAGGCAAGTATATCTTTAAAAGGAAAACATTGATTGTACAAAATTCACTACTATTTGTATTTCTTTGCTCTCCTTTGGATATTGACTTGGAAATAAAAAAGATCTTTCTCAAAATTCTCTAGAAAATCTTTTCCCTGTATTAAAATATATGAAATTGTGGGATGATCAACTTAAACTAACACTAATAGCGACATTAATGATACTAATACTCTTTTTTGTCACACAAGCACATTCTGGAGAAGCAATAATGAAGCATTGTTTCTTTATTTCAGTTTAGGGGCTGGGGACTTGGCTCAGTAGTGGAACACTTGCCTAGCAAGCTAGACTCCGTGTGTTGGGTCCCAGGCACCAAAACCAAAAACTAAACCTCTCATTATGTCAGGTCAGAAATCCTAAAAGAAAAGTTTGACCTGACTAGAAGTAAAGATGAACACTGGGCCCAGAGGGGAAAAATGCTAAAATGAGCAAAACATTTTTTATCAGAGTGTGCATCGAGCTTTAGGTAATAATCTAATGAAAGAAAAAGCAGTTTACAAGATGCCCTGTCACACAGTGCAAAAGAAGCACAGAAGAGGCTATGTGAAGCGGCAGAGTGCTCCAGGGCTCTTGTCTAAAATCTGCATAAGTCTTCCGAACATCTAAACCACTGCAAGGAAACACTTGCTGCATTTTATAATATATATGACCCTACATTCAAACACTCTTTTACTTGCTGTAATACATATGAATGAGTAAAGTGCTATTTATGATTAATATTTGCTTAGAAGTACTAGAAATGGAATCCCATGTGCACATACAGGGATTTGCTCTGAGGAGAACAGTCTACCGTCCTAATCCTGTGATGTACAGGATCTCTTTAGTATACTGTTTCCTGTTTGAATCCACTTGAGTATCTTGAATAGCCCAACTAGGAACTTGATAATAAGAGGTGCAAAGTTTAGGAAACTTTATCTGCACTACAGTAAGAATTTATTTTCTTCCTTTAAATTATTTTACTTTTCTAGATTCGATAGCTCATTCTACTAAATTTGTGCTAATGTTAGCTGTGCTGTAGCATTTTTGCCCTTATGTTTGAAAGGAAAGATCCTAGATTTCATAGTCACTGCTAACTTCATCCATGTATTTTTCTCTAATGATACTACTGGGAACATTTATATTGTTCTGCATCAAGCTTATCTTTTGAAGATGCACTTCTGAAATGGCTCTAGTGTCCTGATAAGTGTGTAGAACAGATAGAACCAAATGCCTGAAGCTTCTTCCTCAGACTTACGCCTTGTCATCTTTCCTGCCAAAATTATTGGTGTTTGTCTCTTATTCCTTTGCCCCGGGGTAAACCTGACATGGCATTTGCTCTTTTGTTTGCTTCCTTAGTGGCATAAGCAAATGCAGACAATGGAGAATTAAGGTTCAAATAGAGGGCTGAAGGTAAGGTATGAAAAATCTCCATGAACATCACTGTATTTTCCTCAAACCTCTCCTTCCCCTCTATTTAAAACAACCAATATGCAACCTCATTGCCTTTGACCTTATTGGTTTCCCCCTCTGATGGGCACTAATAATTAATACAGAGCCACTGAGGTATGCAAATATACACTGTGTTGCATTGTTGAGCATGCTAAATAATTTAAAACACACAGAAGACTCTCTATTGCTTGGTGGGGGAGGTACAAACCATATCATTGGGAGGGGGCAGGGGGCTGGAGTGGTCTTTGCTTTTTTTGTTTCTATTGAATGCATTTTGGCTGTACAGCTGGAAAGGGCATTCCTATAGGACTTTAAAGGCAAAGTAGAAAAATGACATAAAAGCCTTGCTTGGATTTGATTGATGCACTCTCATATTTGAAGTTCACTTGGAGCTTTGTGCTAGAAGGCCTGGGTCACTCTATCTGGTGCTCTAATGAGACTGTGTGTGAACACTTCCAGCTTTGTAGGCCCTGCTTTAATCAGAGATTGGAAAACACTCCTGACTGATAGGCTCCAGAATCAGATCTAAACAGAAAATAACATGCTCGATTTGGCCTCTGAAGGTGGGTTGAGCAGGTCTTTGTGATGTATCGGAGCATTTGCTGAGTGCGTGTGCACGTGGGGTGGCTCCTATTTCTGTCGGCAAATACAAATTTTTCACTCAGCAGGCGTAATCAGAGCTAACTCGAGAGGAGAAATAACAAAAACTCAACAGCCCTTAGCAACTCAGCATGGCATAGAGGGATTTAAGACTTTAGCATTTTATCTCCATCAGTATGAAAATGTATGAGGAAACCTGAACTTTAAAAGTGCAAATAAACACATTTAACACATTGCAAGCCACTGATGTGACTGGGTCTTTTGGCGGGCAACTTCGTTCCTGTACCAACTTCACTTAAGAGTTTCAAATTTCATAAAACTTGTGTTCTAATTTAACTAAGTGAGCTCATTTCGATGAGCTAAGGGTAATGGGAAGTCCTTAGTAGTGACTCTCAATGGGCTATGAGTGCACCATGATACTCCGATGTTCAGAGTCTTGTGCTGAACAGCAAAAAACTGTGTACAGGGGAAAGACACGTCCCTTAGCCACGGTGAGAGAAAACAGAAACACCCAGTACTCCCCATCCCAAGAAATCTGACTCCGAATCATTTTGGATCTTACTTATAGAACATCTTTATCACTTAAAAAATAATGCAATTATAGAAATAACAGTTAAAAGATAAATAGCCTATGATGTTATTTTCAAAAGTTAAAGCAGGCCTATTCACTGTCTTATTTATATCATTTTCATTGTTGCAGGAGTTTCTTATTATTAATACCATTTTTTTAAAAAAACAGTTACATATTAATATGCTTAATGCCACTTTTTCTTTTCTTTTCCTTTCTTTTTTTTTTTTTTTTTTTTTTGGCAGAATTGGGGATTGAACTCAGGCCCTTCCACTTGCCAGGGAAGTGCTTATTCTACTAAGCCACCTCCCCGGTCCCCCTAAAGCCACTTTTTCATACTGATATCTCCTTGCATCTTATTTGAAATGTAAGATCTTTCCTGAAGTAATATCTGAAGCTGTTGTGCAAAGCAACCAAGCTGCTAAAGCTTTGTTATTTCAGGGACCATGTATCTCGCGATCTGGACTTCACCTCTCTAACTGTCCCTAATGCGACCAAGAAATGAGGTATGTGAAGTGTGCTGAGGAAAACCCGATACGGAACTCCACCTACAAGGGATTTTCTTGAAGTAGTACAGAATTTGCCTCAATAATTGTTGAAATGGTCATTTTTCCCTCACACAAGTTTTCCCTAATATATTTTGCATAGCTAATGATTTCCAGTCACTTTGTGTATAGCAGCCCCTAAAGATACTGGGTCCTATTTTATAGATTTCTTAGCAATGACATATTAGATACAGTTTTGTTTGAGCGTCCTGAGGCAGTTACCTGGCAGATCTCTGGCAGACTTTTCTTCCTTTCATATTCATCTTAACTCCTTGATGAACTCGAGTGGAAGAAACATGTCCATAGGATACTAATTTGCTCTGATTTCAGGGCACTGAAAAAGTTGTCAGTCATAAAAGTGAGCATTACACATCCGAATCAAGAATGTGACCTTAACAAAATTCCACATTCCTTGCTTTGCCCTAAGACCTACCTCCACCTCTGACCTTTTGTCTAAACCACTGGGAATGATGATTATGAAAAAAAACAAAGGAACTCTCAAATCAGAGGACTCTGTCTCACTCTTCAAAAGTGTCAGGGATGCACTGCTGTTAAACTGTAAAGTCTGAGTCCGAATATTTTAGGGCAAATCTACTTTTGCTATTGCCTGACTAGTCCCCTTTATGCTTTAGATCAGTTGTTCTGAATCCAGATAAATTATTTAATGCTAAGTAAATTCTTTCTCTTTTTTCTCTGTTACTGTCTGTCTTCTTTTGTTTTTTGCTTTCTGCAACAATTTGTAGAAAATTTCTCCAACTACTCCACTTTAAAAACTAGGACAAACTGAGAATGAGGGAATTTTATAAGCAAATTGATGTCCTTGGATTTTATAATTTTATGTCACAAAATTTCCACAAATATCTGCATTTCATGAACCAATAATGTAGTAAATGAGTCAGTGGACAAGTAGAACTAAATTAAAAAATTAAAAATTACATTATGATGTATAGTTACATACACAATTATACAAACACATGTTGGCAAAATTTTAATATGTCCTCATAAGATACTTGTTTTTATTCAAAATCTACCATTATATTTAAATTGCAAAATAAATGGTAGGTCATTGAATAGTGTTTTTGTAATTCATGAGTTGGCAAAGTGTTTTTTATTCTAAGCAAGCCACTATTATTATTTGGAAATCTCATGCTATATTTACTTTATACAAAACATAACAATTTTCTTTAAATTTGGAAGTATCGATAAGAATTAAATGGTTATAAAATAAATATTTTCATTAAAATAAGAAAGCTAATGCATTTCAAAAAGTCCTATATTTTAAAGATTATGTAAGATATTTAGATGGATAAAATTGTGTTCATGTCATGTTCTTTCTTATGGAATTATTTCCTTATATTTGAGTTTGTGCAGGTTTGTATATATAAGAAATTCAATGCAGTATTGAACTAATTTATTATTATTGCTATTATTATTATTATTGTTGTTGTTGTTGTATTTTAGGACAAGGTCTACAGGGTCTCACTACATAGATTGGACTCAACGATCCTCCTGTTTACAGCCTCCTAAGCCCTGGGATTACAAGCCTACGCCCCTATGCCCAGTCTCAATCACTGTCTCAGAGCACCCCGGAAGTGGGGCCAGCACGGCATTCTAGTAATCAAACCTGGGCCACTGCATCTGTCTAAGCAGGGACTTTAATCCACTGAGCTATTTGGCCAGCACTTTGAGCTAATTTAGTGTGTACAGTCCCTATATTAACCACTGTCCTTTGTTGGAACATAGTAGTTGTTTAATATTTCCTTACTGACTAAATGAATCAACCAAGGAATAATTCTCATCTGTGCGAACAATTTGATAAAAATTTTACAGATTTCTGTCTTGTCAAGTACATTTCCAAATGCAATTTGAGATAGAAAATGATAAGTACTAAAAATAAATTTGCCATTTCATTTCCCATCTTTGGTGATTCATTTTTGTTATCTTTTCCCTTTTTCCAGATATTCTCTCTCCCTCTCTACCCTCTCCCTCATTCCTAGATCCCTTTCTCTTTTCTACACTACACATACCAAGTAAAGCTCAAAATTAAGCATATCCCAGCAAGCTCACCGGCACGAGAAACAGATCATTTGCATGCAAAGCTTTGAGTGCTGCTCTAAAAACCTTGAAGGATGAGTGGTGGTGACAGCGGTACCCCTTCTGTATTTGCAGTCTTCAGAAAAGAGTCACTTCTATTCAGTTCTTGAATGAAAATAAAAACTTTATGAAACTTTCTGAATTTTCCAAGTCAAATGAACATAATATTCATTTAGTTAATTTTCTATGGGATTATTTCTTTGACCAGGCACGATTATCTATCTTGTCCTTTGATACCTCAGCATCCTATATTTATTTTATGTATGAAATGAGATTTAAGTATTTAATGTTGGTTTATTGCAACGGTTTTATCACTGCAACTGGGGTAAAATAAAATGTGTAAGAGGAACAGTTTCAAATACTTAAAAAGGGGATTAAAATGGATATTTATCTTACAAGGTGGAAAGTTAGACTCAGGAGGAAATATCTCATTTAGTAACTTAGACACTCAAAGGAACGAGTGGCCTGTGGCCCATACACTTCCGCGTCACCTATGGGTGAGCTCCTGGGCACATTACACTCCCGAACAGCAGGCTCGAGGGAGATTTCACCAAGCATCCCACTCCCGGCTTCCGTAGTCCGCAACTGCAGAATCTTAGAGCTAAAGAATTTTATTCTAGCTCCTGCCACACTCTTATTTAGTAATGAAACTTTGTGAGAACAGTGTTTATGGAAGTGTTGCTGCTCTAGGTTGTGGGAGAGGTCCGAGGTCCTCAAGGGAGTCTCCAGAGAAAGAGCCGCAGAGATCAGGAGAGAATGCAAAGCCGTAGTCACCACAGCTCTAGGAAATCCCCCATAAAGCCAAGATTAGACCACAGTTTTATTTATTGCTGGGAAAAACTCAGAACCACTTTCTTCTGTTTACATAAAGTAATTTTAAGAAAAGTCAGAGTTGATTACTCTAAACTCACATGGCTTCTTTATCCCTTATCTTCAGTTGGTGATGTCCAACAAAATAAAAATTGGTCTTAAAAAACATTCTTAAATTCTTTTCACTTCTTTTTCTTTTGTAACAGAAAGATCAATTTTTTAAACAGGATTTAAAGGAACATCATTTAAAATTGCCGTGAACTAGTTTTAAATGAAAACTTCAGAGTGTTTTTAAAGGTCACACTAATTGTGATGAGATTTTTTAAAAATAAAAGAAATTATATGTGTATATATATATATATATAATATCTGTAATAAGAGTTGCTAACGTGATATACTTCCTTGCAAAGAGAATTTGATATTTGCTTGACTAAAGATGTAATAGTGCATGGCATCAGAGAAAAAAACTGTTTTTCAATATTTTTAATCCATTCTTGCTATTAACTTTTTATTTTTAGTAAATTCTCCTCCTCCTCCTCCCCTTCCTCCTCTTCCTCCTCCTTCTCCCTCTCCTTCCTCCTCCCCCTCCCACTCCTCTTCCCCCTCCTCCTTTTTCTGCCTCTTCTTCCTCCTCCTCTTTTTCTCTTCTTCTAAATCAATATATCTATCACTTGTCTTGTAAGTTGTTACCAAAAAATCAGTCATAACAAATAAAAGTTCAGCTTACATTTTTTTCTTAGAGAAATCACAATAAACATTTCGACTAAAATGTGTTAGTTTCCAAGACATATTTTAAGCTTTCTCAATTTTAGGAAAATTATGAAGAACATTTAGATTATGGTTATAAGGAAAGGAAATAGGTGGTGGGTGAAATGGGATTCATTATCTTTAAACTTAAGAGAAGAGAAACTGAAATATGTAATTTAATTTCTAAAGAAAATAGAGGCCAATATTTTTAAATAAGGGAGAAAAAGCAAAGGTCTAACTGCCATGTAAACTCATTTTAAATGCCATGTCTTATTAGAATCTAATAATTGGGCTGCCTGTTTCCTCCTTTTGCTTGAGCCATCAAATTTGTCAAAATTTTATGATAATTCATTTCATCATTCCTTAGACATTTAAATGAGGGACAGTTCTCCTAGGGAGAGGGCCTCTGTAATCCGATTCCTCATGTTAAAACTGTCTGGAGAGAGAGGATTTAAAACTATTCCATCTCATGACATGACCAGCAGTTAATTTCCCCAAATCAAGTATTTAAGATTTCTTGAGTGTTTAGACAATAACAGTAAAGTGATTGCCTATCATGCCTCTCCTCTGGACTTCAGAACCACGTCTGACCCAGTCTCAGTCAGGCGTCCCCAGCTTAGGGGGATCCCCTAGCATAGGGCGGTAGCTTTCTCTCTCCAGAACGGCTAAGCTCCCCCTCTAGCGTTCACTGCTTATCAAAGGATTCCTTCAACAAATAGGACAGGAAAATGCCCGGATTTTTTGGTTTCCCATAGAAAAACAAAGATTGGAGCGATGTTTATAGGTGTTTAATGGCGCAGAGAGGGGAGGATAGGTATAAATTCTGTGTTGCAGAGTAGGTTCCTTCCCTTGGGGTTCCTTCTGAACAGTGCTCAACTGTTTGTTAGGCTCAGAAGCCCTGAGAAACGCAGCTTGTGCTGCCCTGCAGGCAGAGCCCCTGCAGAAGACACAGGAAGAGTTTGGAAGACAGAGACGCACTGATAAAAACAGTCGTTTCTATGGGGAAGGTTATGTCTCAAGATTAATAAATGACATTTCCCTGGAAGCCAATATGCAAGAGGTCTTTATTTGCATCCAATTATCAGTGGAAGAACAGGTCAGAGAATGCAGTTTGGGGGCTTCTGCATTGTTTTACCCTTCCACAGATTTGAAAAAGACCAGTAAAAGAATTAAATCCCCTCCACTTGCTGCTATAAGAACGTGGATAAATAAAGTCTCTTGCATTAAAAAGCTTTTCCTTACTATATGTGACAGAAGTACAGGAAAAAAATAGTGCAGTAGATAGTCTTAAAGTGTGCTGGGATCAAAGGTTAAAAGTTCAGCAACTTCATTAAATCTAGAGTTGAAGTGTTAGTGAAAAATTATCCAGAATTTATCATGCAATTAAAAATAAAAGACAGAAGAATGGAGGAAAGAACAAAAGAAAAAATGAAACAAACAAAACACTAAAAATTGTTCTGAGAAGTTGAACTTCATAGTTGGTTACCAAATTAAAACCTCAAACTTTATTTGTATATTTGCAATCATTGTCATGATTTTAAGCTAAAAGACACGAAATAAAAACAAATGTATACCAAATTTTTCAAAGAAGATGGGAAACTTTACTATTTTAAATTATTTTGTTTTAAAGTATTATGTGTGTTTTGAAAATTTTCATATCAATTCATTTAAACTCGGATTAGCGGTTATATAAGAACCCTAAATTAAACTAGGCTTTAATTTTACTAATTTTGGGAAATAAAGTAGACAAGTAATGTGTAATTTTACTCTTATGTTCTATGTTAACATCATATATTTCTCAATGACAATATTGAGATTTTAAAATTTTAATAAATAAGGGAATCCACCCAAACTCAAGGGAAGTATATTTCCTTTTCAAGTGTATTACTTATGTATCCCTTGATAATCAAAAGTATCCTGATTTTTGGCACGTGGTGTACATCAAGTGCCCATGAGCCACATCAACCTATATCTTTTGAGAACCTGCTTGCGTTCTACTCGGTTTTTAAAGCTCAACTGTTCTGTTCTGCTTTTATAAGGAACTCAAAAATTTTCTAAAGTGAAGCCCGCCAGTCCATAAACACAATCATTAGTTTGCTGTCATTGTATGTGTTTTTCCCCCTGGTTATTAGGTTATTTCAAAGTGGATCGATCAGTGAAGTTCTATCATATGAGCACACCTCTAAGATTTCCTTCCCTGTTTTCAATTTCTCTGTATCGTACTATATCCCACTTTAGTTTTCTCTTATAAAGTTAGTTAAGGGTCTTTTACAAAAGGTTATGAATCAAAAGCTAGCAGGGCCAGGTGACAAGGGCCTGCCTGTGAGCAGCAGAGGCCCCTTTGAAATGGTAAAGGACTAGAATGGTCTCTGGGTTCATTTACTAAGAAGTGGCCATTTCGGCTGAGCCCAGAGTTTCTCTGGGCACAGTTCCGTAGACTGAGATCACACGTAGGTCTCTGGGAGTAGCTGTTGTATAGGAGGACATTTCTATCACATGCCTCCAGCTAGGGCACATCACGAGACTCACGTGTGAATTCAGGGATGGCACAGACACAAACAACCACTCTCTTTTGCTTTATGTTTCAGGCAGTGGTCTAATCACCAGTGCAGCTAACGTCCAAATCATTAGCAGAATTCCAAAGTAAGTCCATTCTCAATTATAATGTGAAAATAGAATTTCATGAAACTTTGGCAGCTCAAGTTTCTAATTATAAACTTTTAATTTTTTTTTAAAAAATAATCTTTTACTTATTTATTTGGGGTAGGATCTCACTTCACAGCTCAGACCCATAGTGCCCCTCCTCTCTCAGCCTCCCCAGCCCTAGAATCACATGGCTTTGCCACCACACCCGATTTTGGTGGCTGGCGTCACACGCTCATGGCTCTTGGACCAGCAGGGATCCAACAGGGATCCTTGTGCTTGCCAGGCAGGCACTTAGACCTTGGAGATATCTCCTCAGTCCCTGTAATTATAAACTTTTGCAGCAAAATTTCTAGCATGAAAGAGGTCGCATCTACTGCTAAGGAATACGCAGCACCACAAAAGACAGATGAAGAGGCTGCTGTCAAAGTGGAAATAAAGAAACACACAGAGAAGAACAAGGACAATAATAAAAATAAAAGCTGAAAATAAACAACAACCCAGAACCATATGGAATTTTGTAGTTGCGAGTGACTTATAAGAGGATTAAATATATAAGAACCATAAGGAAACTTGAAGATGATCTCACCCTCTTTTTCTCATTTGTCAAATGTCAGGCCCAACAGAACCTAGAAAAGGGCATTGTTTGCTTATTGTCATGTTGCAGCAAAATAGAGAACGTTCAGTGGAGCCTGGTCGTTTGGTGGTGGTAGTCAATGCTGTTTCAACCAAACAAGCTGCAGGAAACTAGGGGTGTTTCCACAGAAATGGAAATATCCACTTTTGTACAATTTGGAGTAAATGTGAGTTACAGAGAGAAAAATCTTTAGAGAATAGGTAACTTGAATGTTTAATTAGAGGTAGAAAGTATACTTGCTACACTTCTATTTGATTTTTTCTTTTGTCATGATAGGAATTGAACCCAGGACCTCATAAATGCTAGGTAAACCTTGTACCATTGAATTACATCCCCAAATCCTTGTTACACTCTTCATGTACTTTTATCTTCTCTAAAATAACAACTACTTACACACAATTTATGATTGAAACTGGGAATTCATTATCAAAATTATGGTTGAATACAGCTCGTATATTCCTTATTAACAAATATATGTAGAAAGATACAAAACCTATTCATTGGTAAGTTGCCAAAGTAAACCTCTAGGTCTAGGCCACGGCAAACACAGTTCTCAGGAACTATCATGGAAACTGATCAATTTGTCTCATTTTTTTTTCTTTCCTCCTTTCTCTCCATGTGTCTATTTTTGTTGGTGGGGTTGGATAGGTTCTGGTGCGTTGTTTTTTTTACTGAGAAGGGAACCCAGGGATTCATCGAGGTTGTTCAAGAATTCTACCTCTAAGCTGTATAGTGAGTTAAAGCTGTTTACTTTCAGACAAAATTGTACATGTACTAGTTTGGCTTGACCACAGTAATTCTAGTGAAGCTGAAGCCAGAGAGAAAGTGAAGATGAAGCATCAGCACTACTTGTGCATCGGCCTTATCATGCTAAGTGGGCAGGATAGAGTGAGATCTGGATTAAATATGTCTGCCACTCCCCAGAACACACATGTTGATGCAGTGGTTGAAGAAGTGAGTTAATTAGGTCCTGAGTTTGAAACCCTCAGGAAAGAGATTAGCGATCTTTTATGAAAAGGCAACCGAACTAGTTTGTGGTTACTGGAGAAGTTAGCTATATGCAGCCTCCAAAAATAGTCCCTCAGCAGAGCTGGATCATGCTGTCACCCTTAGCTCCAATTTTTCAGATACCAGAACTGAAACAAAACTTTATTGCTTAGACCATTTGGTCTATGGTGATTTGTGATAGTTGTCTCCGCCAAGACACACTTCTTAAGACAGTTTTTCCAACCACTTTTCAAGCCTAGAAAGTAATAAATAAGTTCATATTACCCACAGGAAAGTTAAGTAAGCTAACCCTTTTCAATATTTTAAAATTTCAAATAACAAGATAAGGACTAAATGCTTCTTATCTTGGTTAGCATGTAAACACTATTACCTTTTATGTCAGTTGAACTATGCTATAAGGGACAGAGGCTCCTACATGTGACTCACTGTGCTGAGAAAGTACTGACATGAGCCTAATACATAGCAAAATTATTCTCTGCATCTTTGTTTCAAATGAAGCTTAGGAACTACAGGTTGTTCTCTAGGATAGAAAAAAGTAACAAACACCTTAAGAATTAAGCAGTTTCCACCCACTCTACTGTGATTACCTGAAGTTACCAGTCTGTATGGTGAAAAAGTTATCATATGTATGGTGGAATTGAATCATTTTGATTGTCATGTGTAATTTTCGCTTATGTTTTAAGAACTCACTTCACTAATGGTCTCCGTTTGGAGGCCTTCTTCGATTTCCCTGTCATCCTCTGCTTTAATCTCTATTAGAAGTCTAATTCTATCCTCTTTTTTTTTTTCAGATATTAACTATTTCAACATTGTTTCAACTATTGGTTAGTCTTACCCTATTTCATTAGAAAATAATAGTGGTAATACTTTATTTTTTCTGAACCTACAACTCTCCTTTCAGTTCCTGGTACATAGAAGACATTCTGAAGAACATTGTGTTATGCATTTATCAAACCATTGGTATAAATATATCAAAACCATTGGCATAAAGATTAGAGTAAAAAAATTGTGTTTTTCAACTCACAGCTCACTCCTTCTTTTGAAGTTATTATAATAGAATTCCCTTAACAGTAAATACTTTTTCAAGTTGAAGAACTATGTTCTAAGTTGGAGCCACACATGGAGATTGTAACACTTAAGTGTCTTGCTGTATGTAGCCATATTCATGATGTGTAGCAAAAAATGATTACTTCAGCAAAATTGAAGGAGGGGAATATGACTTAAGATTTGAGACATAATAGTAATGATGAAGCAAAGGGGGCTTGGATGAGTATCTAAAATCAATAAGTAAAACAAGATAAAGAGTTACAAAATTTTGTTTTGAGCTAGGTATCAAATAATTGGATACTACTCAAAACATTGTATAAAGGGGCTGGTGAGATGGCTCAGTGGTCTAAAGCACCTATTTAGAACAAGCTTAGCAAACCACAG
>NDGN011374723.1:0-11460 GCA_002564285.1 Tympanoctomys barrerae
AACACATTAAAAAAAAAAAAAATGTTAACCATTCAATCAGAGACCCTTAGGCTTAGGGAAACTGCTGGACAGGACTCCCCTTGGCAAATAAAGAAGCAGCTGCCAGGAAATACTTTCTTCCAAGTCTTTTTTCACTAATGGGAACCCAATAGTTTTCATAAGCTTATGGGAGACATCCCAAGAAACGTCACTAAGTACTACTGTGATGTGCTTATACTGGCCATTGACAAAAGGATGAAAAGCAGTGAATAACATTCTAATTAGATACCAATCATCTTGGGTTAAGGACTTTAACCCACCCACCCTTCCAGGAAAGTCCTTGTCCATTCCATAGGTGCTTGCTATGACATGCTTCCCAATTTAATCCCACTGAATCATTACTACCTAAGCAAACATACTTGTTGAACTCTTACTGCTGACCATAGTTCGTCCCACCTCATATAACCTTGACTTCCTTTTGGATCAGTATTACCAAAGCAACTGTACTTGTGATCTTATTGACTAGTTTTGTCCCACCTTGAACCACCCTTGTCTTACGACTTCACTCAATAAAACACCCTTGAGAAGCAGGTTCAGTGACAACCCAAATTCTGGGTTCCCTTCTGTCCTTCCCAGTGATCCTCCTACCTCAGCCCCTGAGGGTTGAGATTACAGATGTGTGCCATCATATCCAGCCTCCGTTAATTTTTTTTCATACTTTTAAGTATGAAAACATTACTTCCGCTTACGTTCAGTTTACTACTCAACTTATAACTGAGGACACTCCCTTCTGCTTACAAAAAAATAAAAGTTCACAATAAAATAGTATCTGTTACACTGCAGTAGCCTCATATATCCCATGTTTATTCAACATCAAGTGACTCACCTACATCATGGAAGTTGGTGTGAATACACAATGACACTTGGACAGCAACAAGATGACCTAACCATCACCCAACAGCTGCACTCCTTCAACACCAAGCTCTTTTGTTTTCCTTCTGTAACTCTAATGGTGTAAGTGCTGGCTACCCATCAACACTCACAAATCTCTAAGGCCCCATTTAATGTTATTTCTATTCTACTTCTGTCTGTTGCTTGGACTGGTTAAGTTCTGTTGATTTACCACACATCACACAGCACTCTACTGATCTGCTAAGGTCATCGAGTACATCCTGTCAGCTCTACTTGACTACTGAACCCCGCAGCAAGTTTTTCTTTCCCCCTTCTATATTTTACAATTTTATATTTCACCCTTTGTTCTTTAACTTTTGTCTTCGCTGAGATATTTTGCTTTTTCATTTGTTTGAAGACAACTTGGAACTGATTGCTAAAGCATTTTTATGACAGCTGCTTTAAAATCCTTGTCAGCTGATTCTGTCACTTGATTCATCCGAAGTTGGTGTCAGTTGATTATCTTTTCTTATTCAAGTTGTGATTTTCGCAATTCTTGGCATGATGGGTGAATTCTCTGATGCATCCCACACATTCTGTCTATTATGGTCAGAGATGTTGGGGCCTATTTCTTTATTTCATTGTAGCAGATGGCCACTTTGCTTCAGCTCAGCACATAGGGCCCAGCCTGCTTTTGTGAGTAGTGGTCCCAATATAGCTTAGTTTTCAGAGCCAGTGCAGTGTACTTTACCTTGAGCTCCCAAGGACGTGGCCAGTACTGTCTAAGGGGACAAAAGTCTTTCCCCAGCTGGACATCTAGGGGTGTCCCAGCATGAGCAGGCTTCCCAGTGCAGGAACAGGCTACTTCTGTTCTGCAGGAACAGGGTTCCTGCAGCCCATACCCTGCACTCACCAGCAAACATACACTATGTGCTTAAATTGCTACACAGTACATGACAGGAGACCCACTGCCATGTGTCCCCCTCCGAGTCTGGCCCCTCTCTTCAAACATACCCATCCCACTGTCCTGGCTACTTTCTGAGGCAGTTCTGGAAGCCTCTTGTGTTACTTTAGTTGCCCTATCATGGCTGCCTCTATTCCCAGAACTGATTCCAAATGTTTTATTTTCGCAGTCATTCCGACTTCAGGGAAGAGCCAGAAGTTGCACGATGCCAGACCAAGCGAACAAGATGCATAAGGACACAGCATCATGTTTTACCAGCCTGCCTTTCTGTTGGATGGCCCACAGCAGCAGCATTTGCCATAGTTTTATGAGCATTTGCTGTAGCTTCTATTATACTTCATGAGCACTGAAGAAAGGAGCCTCTCAGCGCGGCTTCAGAAAGCGGCGAGAACAATGGGATAATTGCTGGAAGTGATGAAATATTCCAAGAGGGCTCCAAGGTTTTATCTTTTAACATAAGAAATTTTCCTTGTCAAACATTCACCATCTGTTATGATTTAGACCTGGAACATCTGCTGGAAAGCTGATGTGTCCAGAAGTTGGGCGGGTGGAAGGGGAGTGGTGACAGGGCCACGGGACCTGCTGTTGGGAGGATGGGTCTCGTTAGAGGCTTCACTCGGGTGGGCCTAGAAGGGGCATCTCCTCCCTGCTCTTTCTGTTGCCAGCCACCCCACCTTGAGCAGCTTCTCTGACGGGCCCCTCTGCCACGACATCTGCCGCTGAACCACCTGACAATAGACTGAAACCTCTAAGAACTCTGAGCCAGAACAAGCCTCTCCCAGGCCAGGCGCAGTGGTGCACACCTGTAACCCTAGCACTGGAGGCTGAAGCAGGAGGATTGTTGTGAGTTCAAGGCCAGGATGGGCTACAAGGTGAGCTCAAGGCCAGCCTGAGCTACAGAGCAAGACCCTATCTCAAAAGAACAAAAAAGAGGGCCAGCCAAATAGTTCAGCAGATTAAAAAGCGCCTGAAAGCAGGTGCAGGGACCAGGGGTTCAATCCCTAGGCTTGCCATGCCACCACCCCCCAGGGGGGCACGCTGAGACAGCAATTGAGACTGGGTGTGGTGGCGTACCTGTAATCCCAGATCTTGGGTGGTTGTAAAAAGGCAGATCACTATAAGTCCAATCTAGTAGTGAGCCCCTGAACACCCTGTAGACCCTTCCCTAAAAATACAAAAAAAAAAAGGCTGGGGAGATACCTCGGCGGTCTAAGTACCTGCCTGGCAAGCACAAGGATCTGAGTTCGACCCCTGATACTGCATGCGATGCTGGCCCCAAAATCAGGTGTGGTGGCGCATGCCTATGATCCCAGCATTGGGGAGGCTGGGAGAGGAGGATCACAATGAGTCCAAGCTGTGTAATGAGACACCGTACCAAATAAATAAACAATCTTTTAAAAAATTTAAATCAAAAAAAGAAGAAACTTCTCCAAATTTTGGTGTCAGGTATTGTGTCTCAGTGTCAAGACAATAGCTACAACACTGTATTTTCCAATTATACCTCATGTATACTAGGAAAACTATTTTCAGCTAATAATGAACATAAACTTCCTAACAGTTTTAACAAATGCTTCATAGGAAAGTATAACAAGGGACCTTTAATAAACACTTCAAATTAGCTAATATCATTTGTAGGACTCTAAGCGAATATTCAAACTCCATACAAAATTTCTTTCATATAGTAACAAAACACATTCTCCTTATCATTAACTAATAGCGGGTATAATGGAACTAAATCTTATCACCAAGTGAACGCTAAATTAAATGATGGCAATTTCACCCAGTATCAGTCATTAAGAATTACACTTTGCCAGATGTCACGGTGCACATCTGTAATCCCGACATTGGGGAGGCTGTGGCAGAGGACTGCCTCTAGTTCAAGGCTACCTTGAGCTACACAGCGAGTGCAGCTGAACTGCGTAGCTGAAGCAGAACTTAAAGAGCAATCTGTCTCACGCTGCCCACCTCCTTCCGTGTAGCTGTAACTTCTTGTTCTGGTACAGATAAGATTAGCAACCATGTCTTGTAAAGAGTTTATGTCACCTTGTTCCTGAAGGATTCATAAGGCTCTGTCTTTTCAGGCTAATTAATTGCTTTGTCTTGTTGCTGTACCCTCACTTGCCTGGGCCCCCTGTTTCTAATGACCAACCCCTCAGCCAAATGTATAAAACCAGAGCCTTTCCTAGATCCTGGTGCCCAGCCACTCTGGACATCGTAATGTCAAGCTGAGCTAAACTACACCTAAAACCCAATAAACCCTTTGTCCCCACTGCTCTCTCTGATCTCCTGCATTCTGCAACACAGCAAGATCCTATCTCAAACACACACATACACACACACACATATACTTTTAAAACATTTTAACAGGAAAATGATTTTTAGATGGAAGCAGATGCAAAATTGCACCCAGAATTCATTGCAAGTATGTGTAAATACACACAGATGAATTTAGGAGGAAAAAAAAAAAAGATGGAAAGGAAGTACACCACAATCTCTATATGATACAAACGATTATTTTATGGCTTATGTTTCCCATATTCATTCAAGGAGCATTATTATGTTAACACACAATGACACAAATCATAAGCCCAGAAGCAGCAGCATCCACAGGCTTGAGAGTCCACCCACCACTACCTGACTGTCTGTCACCAGAATGTGGATGCAGGGCCCACCACTGCCCACATCACTCACCCCCACACAACCCACGTCGCCCTGTTCCCAGCGCTGTTTGCTCCTCAGTGCACACTCTGGCCCAGCCTTACAGAAGGTCACTCCCCCACGCCCCAAACTCATACACGATCACATGAAAGACTATGACATAAGGCACATTTTAGAGCTCACCGAAAAGCTGACTGGTGGGCTCTGGTTTTAATACTACACCTTTCTATTTAAATCTCATCGAAGTCCTGGACATTAAAGATCCAGGAAAATGTGGCTGACAGTCAAAGGGAAAAACATTTAATATATTCCATACCTGAGATTCAGAACCAAATGTTGAAATTGCAGGATAAAAACTTGAAAGCAGCTATTATTATAGGAGTGGAAAGATAAAACAGGTAAGTCAGTGAACCTGAAGAGTAATGAATAAAAATGCACTATTGTGAAGAATATAGAAAAGTTCCTGGAAAATTCCAAAAAAGAAAAAAAGGAAAGAAGAGAGGCTTTGAAGACAAGTCGGAGAATATCAAAAGATCTAACACTTGTCTCACTGGAGTTTCAGAAGGAGAAGCACAAAAAAATTACTTAAATAACGATCAAACAGCTCTTAAGTTTGGTCAAAGCCTTAAACTTGCACGTTTAGGAGATTCAAGGAAACACAAATAGCATAAACCAGAAGAAAATCACACCCAGATATACTATAAGCAAAGTGCTGGAAGCCCCTGTCACACAAACCAGGGCTCCTGTTGATGAGGTGACTCTCCGTGTGGGGTCCGATCACAACTGGACTAAATCGCTGGCACTCACCCGGGTCCAGAGCTGACACCTGCTTGCAGATGTACACTATGTATTACAGAAGACTTCCCTTAACTCAGCCACTCAGGAACTAGCAAAGGGCTTTGATGCTCTTGTGTCAGGAACCAAAAATAAAGATCAAATATATACTTCTTATTATCTAACAATATCAACTGGCTTTTGCTATATATGTGGGGGGGGGTATCTATATGTCCATACATATAGATACACACACCTATTCCACACATAGGAGATAGATAGATAGATAGATAGATAGATAGATAGATAGATAGATAGATATAGAGATATACAGATACAGATATTTAGTCCAGGGTCCACAGGGTCACACTACATAGATTGGACTTGTGATCCACCTGTTTACAGCCTCTCAAGTGCTGGGATTACAGGCGTGTGCCACCACACCCAGTCTCATTTGCTGTCAGCATGCCCTAGGGCGGGGCTGACACATCAGCCTAGGTATTTTTTTATTATGAAATAAGATAGATGAATATTTTCCAGATCAGGGCACTGCAGTAGCCAGAATGGGGACACATTCTCAATTACATTAAGTGGCTTTATCAAATTAATTCTCTTCCATCAGTACCTTTATCTGCTTTTCTGGTTAAAAAAAAAAAAAAAAATACCCTGCTGGCCCCCAAGATTCCACCAAGATGACAGAGTTTTAGAAAATGACTCCAAGCCGCATAATGTACTTGCTGGAACACTCACCAACCTTTAATCTCTCCAGCAAAAAGCCCTTGAGACAAAACTGAGGAAAAAGACAAACCGCCTTTCCCTGGCTTCTCCAGCACTGTCATCTAAATCCACACATCCAACTTGGAGTTGCCTTGGCTCGGGGCTTTCTGCGGCTCAGGTTTCACAGCTGCTCGCTGACTGACCTCCCTCCACGCAGAGCTGCACCCACTGGAGAGGCAGCAGCCCAGGCCCACTCCCTTTCAAGTGAAAAGCAGCATCTAGCTTGGACGTCTGCTGCTGCTCTATCGCAACTGCCCTAAAGCCAGTGACTCCACGCACCCCTGAACACCCCTGCATTCTCTGCTCACAGTTCACAGGCCAGTCGGGGCCTGGGCTGAGGGCACCACACAGCTCTGTGCACAGGGAATCTCGCTGCGGCCGAACAGCCAAGACTGCTGGGAGCTGCTGCTGGCTGCTGCGTCCTGATCCTTGTCTCCTGCTGCCTTCCCCAGGAAGCCTGGATCAGCTTCCTTCCAGGTGTCAGCGGGGTCCCCGGCCCTTATCAAGGAAGTAAATGTGCTTCTGGGTAACTCTGTCATCGCGGGACCACCACAGAGTATACTTACACAAGCCCAGATGACACCGCTACTGCATACCCCGGCTGGGAGGCCAATACGGTCACATATGCAGTCCGCCACTGATTGAAATGTCCTTGGGCAGCTTATGACTGTATTGTTAAATGAATTAAAATCACATAAAATTTAAAATTCTGTTTGTTTGGCAACCACAGTGGCCACATCTCAGGAGTTCAGAAGCAACACTAGTGAGTGGCCATCTTGGCTGCACGGTTAGATACAACGCATACGGTCAGGATCCTGCAGCATGCAGCACAGACACTGAACACCGCTCTCAGGAAGAAAGCCCTGGAGCACAGAGCTGGAGCCCGAGGTGTGCCTCTCTCTCCATCGCCATCAATGTGGCTCTCCCCCACTGCTCCCCAGCTTCAGAATTTTGACTCTGGTCTCAAGTTCCCAAGGAAAGGGTGTTCCGTCACCCTCAAGTAAAACCTGTACCAACAGACAATTCTGTGTGGCCTTTGTGTACCTCTGAGGCCAGCTCCAGCTACAGACTATTCTTTTCAAGGCAGAAGCAGTGTCCCCCTCTAATGGAGAAGACAGAACAATACAGATCAATGTCTCCCTTCTAGCCAAAGGTTGGGCAGGTTTACAAACAGCCATCCTGAGGCCCGGGGATTTACGAAACACTGAGCTCTTCTGCTGTAGCATAAATCCACTGGCACCCACCACTCCCTTGAGTCCACCCTCTCCTTGGTATCTAAAAGGCAAAGAAGCCAACAAGAACCTGAAGATCAAGCTGCTGGGTGCCTTTTGTCTCCAGTGTGTAAGTGCTGTGTGCTCTGCTGACACCCATGAATCTCTGCAGACCAACCTGCTAGCTTTCCACCAGGGCAGAATCACAGACCCTCAGACCCTGCAGTTCTTGGCAGCGGACACCATCACGGAGCTCCCTGCAGCTCCTGAGCCGCAGAACCAGCCACGGAAACTGGTGTTAGTGCTGGCTGCAGTTACTGATCCCGTCGCCAAGAAGCAGAGCTGCCGCTGTGCAGTGAAAACAAGAAACGTGTGGGGCCCAGCGGGGTCCTCAGGTAGCGCAGTAAAGCAGCAAGTTAAGGAGGGGCCACTACTGGCTCAAGCTGGACTGAGCCAGCACAAGGAAGGCACGACCAGCGTGGTGAAAAAAGAAAGTTATGCATAAAACTAGGTGACCAGGTGCAAGCACACAACTGCTGTATCTAAGCATGTTTGCTTACATATGTATAAGTGTATATATGTATATATGTATATATGTATGTATATATTTGTCTTGTCCCCTTTGCCAACTCTTTAACCAAGCTAGTTAAGGTCTAAGATTCAAGGCCAGTGAGATAGCTCAGTGGACTAAGTACCTGCTTAGGCAGGCGCAGGGACCAGGATTCATTCCCCAGCACCACATGCCACTGGCCCCTGCCACTGAGACCGGGCATGGTGGCACACACTTGTGATCCCAATGCTGGGGAGGAGCTCTAGAAGAGTCGCCGTCACTTCCCTAGGCTTGCTGATGGCTTTGTAGGCATGTACTAAATCCAACTTATGGTCTCCACAGTCTTGCCATAAATTAGAGACAGAATGTAGGTTGCAAAGACACAGGGTTTCAAAACAGGGATCTATTTCTGTGACATTCTATCACTACCCCCAGTCACAAGATGGGAAAGTATTTTGATTCCACAATTTATAAATGAGACTCAGTACACGTAGTACGTATCCGATTTTTTCATTTTCCCTATGGTGATATAATTGGTTGATTTACTGAACCTACTTTAGTTATTTCTCTTCATTCTCTTATCATAGATATGTAAGCCTGGGTTTTTAGTACTTCTCATGCAGAATAGCTTGCAATGTTTTTTAACTTCCCTTACATTTAAACTTATTCATTACATTTAAACTTACCCATTTAAACTTATCCAATAGATGCAAACAGCTGCTTCATTATGCCTCCTAAAGTAGCAATTTCACATCATTTTTGTACAGAAATATATAATATTTAATATAAGTACTTCCTCTTTCTTTTATAGTATAGTTATGCAAACACTGATTTGCTTATAAATTATGTATACAATATTATACCATCCACAAATTCAATTTAGCAATAGTAAAGAGGATGCTACAAAATGCTAGCTACAAACAGAATGCACTGAATCTGATGTGATTAAAAAAATCACTGGACTGGAAAAAAGAAATTACAGACATGATAAGTGTTCAAATTAATTAACTTATTAATAGGATATTGGCATACTGTCACCAAGAGAAATGATATGACAGAAGGTAAAAGAAGTATAATCTGTTGGAATATCCAGAAATATTAGGATAAAGAGAGAGGAATAGAAATTTTTATTAAAAATAAGGTTTCTCAGTTGCAAATAATAGCAGGGGTCCATAAACAAGATAGAACGGAGACCTGTGGAGAATGTCTCATATCTTGAAAACCACAGGAGCTAAAAACCAGGTTCTCTGTGAGACACTGCCGTCAGGGCAGCTGATGTACCAAGCAACAAAGTCAAATGTGGATAATGGAGACGAGGACAGGGCCAATGGAGGAGAAAGCTGAAGACAAACGTTTCCTGCCAAGGACAACAGGTTACAAGGGAAAAGGCTGGCCCAAGGAGGGCAGGAATACACTGGACAGGGCACATGGAAAGGAAAAGACAACACAAGCAGACGGGTGAACCCTAAGTAAAACATTTCATCACAGAAATTTTAAAAACCAAGGATGACTGGAAAAGAAAGGCCAGCTTATTTAGAACTGTAACCCTGAAGGTAATAAAAGCAGTGAGGACCCAGGCATGGTGGCATACACCCGTTGTCCTCAGCAGGCAGGAAGCTGAGATAGGAGGACACTGGAAGTTCAAAGCCAGAATGGGTTGCACAGTGAGTTCAAGTCCAGCCTGAACTGCAGAGCACAATCCTGTCTCAAAAATAATAATAACAGTAATAATTTTGATGACAGCAGTGAGAACAGTTCTCTACAGCGAACTTTGCCAAAGACAGGACAGGCTGGAGAAAGTTCTAGGACAACAGTGATGATCACACAGCAGGTGTGCTGCTGCAGCTGAAGTAGATAAAGCTTCTAAAAGCTTTGCCATCACTGATCTAGCAGAAAGACCTCGAGGTCCCATGCACCCGAAGCCCAGTCACCAGAGTCCCGCAGTACTTCTCTTCCTGCAAACACCACCACAAGCAGCAATGGAGAATGTGAGGGATCTGGCCGTGGCATCTGTCACTCCAGTGACGGCCAGGCCTGATCTGGCTGATCTGGCTGGCTAGGCAGGGGACCCCTTTTCACTCACCACTCCATGTGCATCACTCCCAAAGCTGTGAGCTTGGCAGAAGAGGGCACCCACCACCAATGGAAGAGGACCATTTCCTCAGCCAAGGGTATAAGAGTAGCTACGGTCCCCTACAAGAGCCTCCAAACATGCTCTTGAGGGCCACAATCAGCCAGGGAAGAGGTAAATCATGCACCTGACAAGGAACCATCACCCAGAAGGAAGAACTTCCACAATCCAACAATAAGACAACCAATGTAAAAATAGACACAGAGGGCTGGTGAGATGGCTCAGTGGTCTAAAGCACCTACTTAGAACAAGCTTAGCAAAGTAGAGACCGCGGTTCAATCCCCCAGCACATGACGGCCAGCCCCGCCCCCTGGTGGGCTGAGTTGGCCACACACACACACACACACACATAAATAAATATTTAAAAAATAGGCACAGGATTTAAAGAGACATTTCCCCAAAGGAGATATGCAAACATCAAATACACAAATCAAAGGATGCTCAGGTCAGTGGCACACACCTGTAATCCCAGCACTCAGGAAGCTGAAGTAGGAGGATCACTGTGAATTCAAGACCAGCCTGAGCTACAAAAGTGAGCTCAAGGCCAGCCTGATCTGCACTGCAAGACCTTGTCTCAAAAAAAAACAAGAACAGAACAGATGTTCAACATCACTATCAGGAAAATATAACTCAAGCCTTTTTTTTGTTTTATTTTTTATGTATTTGGTATGGGGTCTCACTATACAGCTGGGACTCGTAGTGATCCTCCTGTTTTCAGACTCCCCAGCGTTGTAATTACAGATATGAGCCACCACGCCCAGACTTGGTGGCCCACTCGCCCACGGCAGGGCTGGAACACTTGTGCTTGCCTAAGCAGATGATTCATCTGCTGAGCTTTCTTGAGGCCCTCAGACCTTTAACAGACAAAAAGATACCACTTCAAAAAGCAACAGCAATAAAACTCATCATACCTCAGTTATTATGTCATTATTATCTATGCTCTTGAGATTATTCACAGAGATTATATCTATGTTGTGAAATTTTTATATAAAAGTGTGCTTTTCTTTGCAGCTCTGTCGCTGGTGATGTATCACGGTGGTGGCTTGAAACCAGCCACAGTGGGAGTATTTATACTATAAGAGTCTCCAAACTACAAATTAGGATGTGATTTATTGTCTCACTTTTTCCTTAAGACGTAAAGTGGTAGAAAAATATTAATATAACGCAAGGTAAAATTAACTGTGTCTTATCTGTGGCACAAAAAGTTGAGGGAATATTCTAATATTCAAAACCACTATTTTAGCAGAGAAGTTGCTCAATTCAAGAAGAAAGAGGTGAAGTCCTCACATGTATGCCTTTCGTTGCTTCACGTTCATCTTATTAACATGAGTGAAGATAACATTGAACATCCTTAGTCTCAAGTCTAAACCCTAAAGGCTCCAAAATGTGAATCATCGAGAGCTGATACACCACAAGTAGAAAATTCTACACATGACCTCATGTGGTGGGTCATAGTCAAAATTATAGTACAATAGTATTTAACTGGCATGTGTGAGCCCCTGGGTTCAATTCCTAGGACAAAAAA
>NDGN011374731.1:0-10955 GCA_002564285.1 Tympanoctomys barrerae
TGAACCCAGCTGAATATGGACTGAAACCTCCAGTAACTGTGAGCTAAATAAACCTTTTCTTCCCTTAAAAAAAAAAAAAAAAAAAAAAAAAGATAGTTTACACAGGGAGGAGGAGGCTGCTAGCAGAACTTGACAGGGGTATAGTGAAGCAAATATTGCACAGTAGATCTGGAAGCCTAGGGCTGTGTAGAAAGGCATTTTCTTCTGCTATTTTGAGTTTTGATACAGTGAAATTAACTAGAGTTAAGGGTTCTGTGTCACTCTACCTTCCATGCAGGGCACGATAGGATGAGAGGAGCTGAATGAGGTAGACCTGGCAGGAGTAGCAGACTGGGGAAGAGGTGTCCTTCATTCCAGGGCTCTGCTCCTAAGGTACATGTCCTAGTTACTTTTCTTGTTCCTGGGCCAAAATACCTATCACCCACAAGTTAAAGGAGGAAAGGTTCACAGTTGGTAGAGATTTCAATCCATAGTCAGTTGGCACCAGGGCAGCATGGCAAAGGAGCATGCCTGAGGAGAAACAGTCCATGGTAGGACAGGCAGGAGGCAAAGAAACTGCCTTCTTTCTGTCCATTTATATTCCATCCAGGCTACAAGCCTATTGATTAGTGCTACTCCACCCAGGGTAGGGCTTTCCTCTATGCTAAATCTATTCAGCTACACTGAGAACTGTGCCAATCCAACTAGGGGACTGTCTTAGTTATTATTGTCATGTGTAAGGCAAAATTCTCAAACAGCCAAAGTTAAGAGGCAAGATTTGTTTCAGCTCACTGTTGGTAGAGATTTCAGTCCATAAGTGCTGCAAAGCTCCACCTATGAGTGCATGAAGCTTTGAGGGGTATACCTAGATAGAAGCCATGACTGCAGTGTCTCCTGGGTCTGTGCTTATGGATTTAATGAGCCATCTTTTATGAATATGGATGTTTCTGGAAAACATGTACTTAGTAACTAGTCTTGAAAATCCACTGTCACAGAAATACTTGTTTTTCAAACTGGTGTGTAGACACAGAAGTCACACATAGGTGTGCACACATGCACACATGTTGGTCAGAAACATTGCCAGCAAGCCTAGATGTACTGATTACAGTGTGTTCTTAAGGAAATGCTCATTCCAGGCAGAGGACAGACTGTTCCTTGGGCTCAAGTTGAAGTTTGGAAGCAGATAGTAGATGGATGAGAGGAAACTCTGCCGTGCCTTCTCCAGAGCTCATTGCATTTTTGTCTGCAGTGTAGCCCTGCAGATGTTCTGGTTGTGTTCATCAGTGTTCTTCCTAGTTGTAGTTCCTGTTCTGGTTTGTATTTTTCTAACTGCTAGTGTGTTTGTACATGGTTTAATATTTCATCATGCGTTCCTTGAGTCACTTCAGGTGCCTTATGTATAAGTAGGCACATGTACACCTGCCACCTGCCCTGACATATACATATATGTCATCTTTTCCCCTGCCCTTTCCTTTCATTCTCTCTCCCTTTCTTCCTCCCTCTTTCCCTCTCTCCCTTCTTCTTTCTCCCATCCCCCTCCCTTCCTACTTCTCTTTCACTCTCTCACCTTCTCTAGTCCCATTCATTCTTTAATTTTGACAAAAAGTTTCTAAATACTCAGCCAAAATCACTTCCTGAGCATGCAGAAGATACACATAGCTTCAATGGCTTACATTTTCTTTGGTTGGAAAACGCATATTTGAAACAACCAGGAAAATGAACTGAGTAGGAACCCCCACCTCCCCAATCCATGGGAAGGGTGGTCCTGGCCCTGGTACGCACCAGAGGCCACAGGGAGTGGAGAATCCTGCAACTCAGCATGAATCTGAGGTGTAACAGCAAAACTAGCCCTGGTTCTCTTTTCTTCACAATTTCATGGTTCGTAGATTTGTTCTTATTGTAGATATTGGTGTCCTTGATGTATGGATTTTTTTCTTTCCTTAAATCAAAACATTCATCTTTTCATTTTGAAGAAGCACTTTATGGCTCCTCTCTGATGTATGTAAGTTGCCAGTGTCAGCCTGTTGGGCTTTGGGGCTCTCAGCGTACTAAGCGTGACTTAATCCAGATGCTGCAGCACTGCTCCAATCTCCTGACCTTAGGATGGCTCCTGAGTGTCTTACAGCCAGTCGTGTACATAACACGGATGCTCTGGACAGGGCTGGCTCACATCCGGGGCTGGGAGGGGCAGGGTGCAGCAGGCGGGTGCCAGATTTCTTCACGCTATGCACAACAGTGTGAGATTAAAGGTTATGAGTTGTTTATTTCTGGGATTTTCCATTTAATATTTTGGAGTGTGGTTGATTTGGTGAGACTGAAACTATGTAGAATGAGAATCTCTGTGGATGCTCTTCATATCTCAATATGACAGCACCCGTTGCCCACTCTTAGCATGAATCATAAAGCTTTGGAACAAATAGGAATGTTAATCTCAAACACTCTTTACTCATAAAGAAATTTTAATTAAAAGAAAAATGCCACTGGTGTGTCTTTTTGAGTTTTCTGCTGTTTTTAATTCTTAGTGGAAAGGCAGGCCATGAAAACAGAAGACCCTGTGGCTGGTGAGTCCATGCAGGGCTGAAGTTGTTTCTGGTTCTACAGAAGCTTCTCCTGATCCCATTCCTCTGAAATTTATGAACAGGAAAGAAGAGGTTTTGTCTAGCTGCGAAAATGGGACATTGGCACCTTTACTTCAGGCTGGTTGAGAAGTTGCTCCCTGGCGCCTCTCTCCTGCCAGGGAGGTACAGACAGGAGGCCAGGTCACACGCCCTGGATGAAGAGTTGTGCCTGCACTGCGGTCTTCCTGGGCCTCTGCCTGGGAATCTTCTGAAGGTGGTTGAACTAAAGTTGAGGTTGGCTCCACAGAAATGGTGCAGAAAGTGCATCTAGTCCAGAAGATGTAAAAAGGTGGAGGGAGGGAGGTGTGCAGTGTGTAAACATAGTGCTGTCCACAGCCTCACCGAGGCTTAGTTGGTCTCACTAACAGCTTTTCACAAGGTGGCCCTGATGACCTGTGATCCATGGTTGACTCAGCTGGGCCTTCTCCAGGACAGTGCCACCATCACAGTCTGGCCTCTACCTAACACCTGTCTCCAGCCCTCTCTTAGCTCTCCATGCACCGCCTGCTTGGATTCTCTTTCAATAGAAGATGAGAGGAACCCGGAGACCCCCTTAAGATATAGAAACATGAAGACGTAGGAGAAAAAACCTCCCTGGAAAACAGGTTGTCCAGCTGATCATAAGAGAAATTCAGACCAATGCCAGTAGAAGGTCATCTTGCAGTCTATCTGATCTCCTCTAAAGTGCCCAGGCTGCCAAAAAACAAGGATTGCCTGAGAAAACTGTCCGCACTGAGGGGAACCAAAGAAGCCACAGCCTGGGTCAGATCTGAAGAGGCAACAGGTAGAGAGGAGGGGACTCTGAATAACTGTGGACTCCAGTTAATAATAATGTGCTGAGATGGCTCATGGGTGTAACCGCTGCACCCCACTGCTGAAAGATGCTAGTAACAGGAGACCTGTAGAGGGGAGGTGAGAATTCTATGCTGTCTGCTAATTTTTCTATATGACAAAAATTGTTCTAAAAATAAAAAGTTAAAAAAAATAAAATAAAAATAAAAAGTTTATCACTGTCCTAACAGAAAAAAGAGCATGTGTTGCAGAAGTGCAGACAATAATGCTTTTGCTACTATGTCTGTATATTCTTGTTTTACGGTATTGAATCCAGGACCTTCACACTAGCTATATCCCTAGCCTTTTTTAGTTTTGCTTTTTATTTTGAGACAGGATCTAGCCATGTATTGTGTTGTCCAGATTGGGCTTGTGATCTTTCTGTTTCAGCCTCCCATAATGCTGAGATTGTAGATTTGGGTGACAAAGCCTGACTCAATAATGCCTTTAGGCATATTACATTATGAACTATTCTGATAGTGATCTATAAGGTGGGACATCTGGCAGTGTTGAGTAACTCTAGGAACCTTGGAGCCAACATTTCAGAGCAGCTTTCTTTAACCCTTGTTGGTTGAGGATTGCAAAATTCTCATGCCTAAAGGCCAAATGTGGCCTATCAGTTGTTTGCATAAATAGTATTATTGAAATGCAGCCAGTGCTTATTCACACTTACATGTTGACTGTGGCTGATTTTGCACAGCAGGGGCACAGCTAAGCAGTGGACCAAAGGGCCTGCAGCACCTGGAGATGGCAGTCTGGCCAGCTCCTGGTTTAGACTGAGGTGCTGAATAGACAGCAAGGAGGCAGGCAAGAAGCAGGGCTGTGACCCAGGATTCGCCTGGTGAGAGTCAAGTATGTGCACCAGCAGCAGGAGAGACACCAGATGGGGCCTGAGTGAGCGGAGATGATGCCTAGGAGGCCCTTAGTTTCAGGTTTGCATTCCCCTTGCTGCAGACTGCATCTTGGTCCTGGGATCTATCAGTCTCTGGGGATCCTACCCTTCCAGATGCCACTGCAGGATGTTACCTTGCTGTAGTGATCACTCCCCTCCTTTGGGACTCCTGACTGGCCTGAAAATGGTGAGAACTTGGGTGTACATCAGTGTGGGACCACCTTTCACACTCATCTGCTCCTCTGTGAAGTCGGGCTGCTACGAGCTCTGTGTCGGCCATGAAGAAACAAAGGCTAACCTCACTGAAAGGCTTATTGGGGGCTGTTGAGTGAGTAGGTGCTGAGCCACGGTTTGAATCCAGCTGTCAAAGCCCAATCCCAAACCCTCCTCACATTTGGCCATTGAATGTACATTAAAAAAAAAAAAAGACATGCTTTAATAAATGGGCTGGACATCCACACATGGAAGGATGAAACTAGACCCCACTCGTATGGAAAAATAAATTGAAAAACTGATCAAAGACCTGGTATAAGACCTAAAACTTTGAAACTTCTAGAAGAAAACAGGAAACAATTGAAAGTTACAGTTACCAACAAAAACTTTCCTCAAAGGGACCCAGTAGCACAATAAATGCTCAGAGAAATCAGTAAATGGGACTGTAGTGCATTAAAAACCTTCTGCATAGTAAAGGAACAACCAGTAGAGTGAGAAGATACCTAAATTGGAGAAAATCTTTGCCAGCTACCCTTCTGATAGAGGATTAATGTCTAGAATACATTAAAAATGTTCAAAATTTTAGCCTTTGGGGAAATGCAAATCAAAATTACCTGGAGATTCCATATCACTCATCAGAATGACTGTCATCAAGAAAACAAAACATAAATGCTGGTGAGAATGGAGGGGAAAGCAATCCTTTAACACTTGTACACTGCTGGTGGGAATGTGAGTTGGTACAGCTACTATGGAAATCAGTATAGAGAGTTCTTAATAAAACTAAACATAGAACTGCTATACTACACGTTGGTACACACCCAAAGGAGTTAAAGTCAGTTTATATAGGGAGCCTGGGTTTCAGTGTTTATTGTAGCACAGTAAGAAGAATGAAATCATGTCATTTGCAGGAAAATGGATAGAACTGGAAATTATTATGTTAATCTAAATGAGCCAGACTCAGAAAGACAAATATTGCAAGTGTTCCCTAATATGTATAAAGTAAAAGCCAAAAACAAATAGATAGCATGAAAATAGAGGAGAGATTCTTATTAGACAAGAGGCAGGGAATAAGAGGGATTATGGGAAAAGGAGATAATGGCAAGAGGATAATGGGGACTTTGGTTTGATCAAAATTTCCACAGTGAAAGCAAGTATGACCTAAAATAAGAGACACTAATAAAGAAACATGCAAAAACTCAGTGTGGTTCCCTTTCTGGTAGGTCCCTTGCTGTCCACGTGGGGTGCAGTTCCACCATGTGGATGGGTAGCCTGGGGGTGTCCTTGTCCAGGGGACTCTGCAGTTCTGCTGCTTTCTATTTTATGATCACTGAACCCCTTTCTCCCAATCTTTCCTTGGATCTGGTTTCTTTTTCAGGGCAACTTAACTCGAGGGTCCAGACACTCCCTCCCATGGGGTAACACAGTGTTCCCATCTGTGCTGCCAGCACATATCCTGTAGTCTGTCGTGAGCATCTTTAACCTTCTCACATGTTAATCCAAGCTTGCATATCTAGGTACTGGACTCAGTGTGTGGGAAGCATCCACTTCACCAAGAAAAACAGAGCAGGCCCAGTACACTGCAGTTAATGTGTCAGGGAAACAATGGCAGGTAGGTGAGGTCAGTCAGTGGATGCCGTTGGGACTTGCAGGATCCTGAGCTCTCCACACACATCTGCAGTGGTTGCAGTCAGGTGACAACACCAGCCTTCTGTCCCCGGTGTCCCCAGTGTCTCCAGTTCAGCTTGCAACCTCTACTGTGGAGTGTTGCTGTCTATGCCAAAGGACTGGGTTCAGGAGAGTCAAGCCCCCAGAATTCTGCTAAGAGCCCTGCAGCTTTCCACTCATGAAAAGAGAACGTTTTTTTTTTCTCTTCATGGTTTCTGATGCTCTGGTATCAAAGGGAAGTTCTGCTCAGGGTTTTACATCATGGATACTACATAAGCTATAGTTCTGACATTTCTTTGGTGGGTGTGTGTGTGATTGTAAAGCAGGGTCTCATTATGTAGTCCAGGATGGCATGGAACTCACTGTGTAGCTAGCCCTGTCTGGCCTTAAACTCACAGAGGGTCTCCTGCCTTAGCTTTCCAAGTGCTGAGATTACAGACATGTGTCACCACACCCATCTAATTCTGACATTTCTGACTTTTAAAAGAGGATGAATTTAAGACATCGTTGTTGCTTCTGTTGCCAAATCTTCATCACTACTGCCTGTCATGGGGGGGGCAGCAAATTATCTGTGACATTTTCACCAAAGACAGACATAATGATCACGTCTGGTCCTCTCCAGGACATCATTGTTCCATCATTTATTGTCTTTGCACTTAGCCTGTTCCTAAGCTGCAGCACTGTGTGGAGAGGCACATCTCCTTCCACATTGCTTGAAATGCTGCATTTCTTACATAGGTGGCTGTACTCCGATTCCAGAGTCAGACCTGGAAGAGAAATCAACAGAGCAAGACTCCACAGAGCCATTTACCAGCCACAAACCTCTCGTCAATGAGCTGCCTGCATCTGGTAAGAGAATGGTGACTTTCCCTGGGTTCTGTCAGGTTTAATTCCAGGGAATGCTCTCTAGACTGCTGCTTGCCAGCTTCTTCATCCTTTCTCAACATTAGCGCAGTTTACTGGTGGTGTGTTTTCCTGTCATCATTCAGACCTCCTCTCTCTCTCTTCCAGAAGATTCCACCCTCCAAGGACTTGTGGAATAGTTGATAGAGCTGTCTGGTTGTGGAGAAGCTGCCTTCCCCAGGCTGAGCCTCATGGACCCCATGCAGCAAGCGTGGGTTGGTTGTGCTATGCAGGGTGCACCCTGGAGACAATGCTCTGTGGAAGTGGGGCCCCAGCTCTCCCTCTGCTGCGGACCTGGACCACCATGGCGGGCAGGTCAGCTGAGAGCCAAGGTTGTCTCTGCTTGCTGGGAGGTGTGTTACTGCTCTGAGCCATCTGTGTACCCAGTCACAGGATATAGCAAGACGACAATTTGGGGACAGACTGTGATACAAAGATCTAGATCCAAAATACTGTGACATCCTATTTTTTCACAGGATTCTTATATAGTACATGTAACAATTTTAATAAAGCAATTAAATAACTAATAATTATTAAACAATTTTAATAATGCGTCTCACTGTCAATCTTACAGTTGACCAATCATGTAAGGTTCTATAAGTAATTTTTCCACTTTGTTTTTTAAATGCAATTGAGAAGTTTGTTACTCTTAAAGAAGTGAACGTTGCACTCTCTGCAGACCAGTGTGACCTCTAACGTAGCTCCTCCTGCGTCAGCTTCCCAGATGCATGGCTTACAGGCTTGTGCCACCACACCCAGTTTAAGTAAAATAACTCCTATGGAACTTTCATTTGCTTTACTGTATTGGACTAAAAATAAAAACTGTTATGTTTTCTAATATTAGATGAAATTTTAAAATATTTGTGTCTTCTTTTCATTACCTTAATGGATGTATCTTTAAAAAAATTCAAGTTATAAAAGAACTCATATTTTATTAGTTAAAATTTAAAGTTTCATATGTGAGAAATTAAAGTGATTTTTTTCTATTTCAAGTAAGAATTACACTTATAATACTGGTTTATTTATTTATTATTTATGTATTTGGTACATTGTCTCACTATGCATCTTGGGCTTGTAGTGATCCTCCTGTTTTCAGCCTCCCCAGTGCTGGTATTACAGGCATGTGCCACCATACCCATACTCAGTAGCCATCAGTGTGCCTGGGGGTGGGGCTGGCATAGCATATGGTACCAGGGATCGAACCCAGGTCCCTGTGCTTGCCTAAGCAGGTGCTTAGTCCTCTGAGCTATCTTGCTGGCCCTTACCAGTTTATTTAAACAAACATATGCCTGTAAAACTTTCAGACAGCCTGTCAGTACAAAGTGGGAGTGCTTCACAGTTCTTCTGTAGTTCAAGTGTGGAAAAGCTGTGCAAGGGTCATTTCTGTAGCACTCGGAGGATTCCTTTTTAGGATATATAGCAGATGCTGTGATATTCCCCACTATCAGATAGAAGAGTGGCCAGCTGCTGACCAGCAGTGAGGGAGACCGGCCCAGAGATTTGGAAGACCCCTCACAGTCCCCTCCTCTTAGCAGCTCCACACTGGAAAGGCACGGAGTCCACTGCCTATGCCTATGCACTGTGGTCCTTGGAGCACAAGACTGTGTGCCCTTCAGCAACACTTGGTTTCCACACACTCACTCACCTGGTACCAGGCACTGCAGCTGTGCACATCAGGGTGATGCTGGTGCCTTATGCTTTCCTTTGTCATGATGGGTGCACAGTGGTTGAGAGAGGAATTGCTATTCATTCCTCCAGAAGAACAGCTCGCAATAACTTAGCCATTTTCAGTGTTTACCAAAGCCATACACGTACATCCCATGAGCCCACATGAAATGTCTCCCAACTCAGCTTCCCTTGGCCTGAGCCCAAATCCACAGCCACTCTTCTGCCCAAGAAATGGGACAAGAGGAGAGACATTGTCTTTGCCAATTACACTTAAAATATTTTAAAATTGGAAAAAATATGACCATGTGCCTGGACAAGGAAGGTGCCTTTAAGTTTAAGCTTCATTAGTATCACAATATATCTACTTTATATGATAGACTAGAAACTATACAGTAAATAATTTGTTCTTAAATTTTCTCCAAATCTATGAGGCAGGGGCATGTGTGGGAGAGGGTGGAGGTTTTGGAAAGGGCATTTTTATAAGGAAGGAGTCATTTAAGTCTGCTCTGGGTCTCTATCAAGTAAGCCAATATGGACATTGAGCTCAAATATAAGAGCATGTTGTATTTTCATTGTTGGCAATTAATTATTCCCTTATGGATATGAATATCAGTTAACCTTTAAGGACTTACAGAGCAATAATTCTTCAGTGTCCTGGATTAAATGGAGAAATGCTTTACCCTACACTTTCAGGAGCATTCTGCTAACCCGCACTTAGCAGAATGGACCAACCATCACATGGGTGGTCCAAAAAGAACTAAACAATCTTTGTTGTATACTTGAAAATGGTTTATTTTACAGAAGCACAGAGTATATTATCAAATTTAAAAGCTCACATCCCACTCCAGGTTCATCAGAAGTATGAGAGTGGAAAAGCTTCAAGGCTACAAATTTGACTAATACGTGTTTATCTGGCCATTTGAATCATTTCTGTTCAACCTAGTGTCGGGGCCAGAGAGAAAAACTCAATGCATCACCTGTAAGTCCCATTTCCATGTGGTAGAAATCTCAAGGGAACATTAAGATTATCTGAATAAGAGGAATGGTTAAATTAAATGCTTTTGGGAACTTCTGAGAATATCAAAGAGTAGTGAGCAGCAGAGACATAGCCTTTCTGAGATTTGGAGTCAAGATGCTAGAATATAGTATTGTGAGGAAGCAAAGTATTAGCAGCAATCTGCAGTGAGAATATGAGCTCACAGGGAAAGTGAAGAGAAGGACCTCAACAGAGAAGAACCTATTGGCAACTGAAGTTGTCTCCCTGAGCCCCAGCTCATGGTGTGGGAGGGGCAGCTCAAATCTGTAGATGCAGTGACCTACTAGCAACCCACATAGGTCTCCATGGAAAAACACACTAATGGAATAGAGCAGTGGATGCTGTGAACTGCAGTGGCTGGTTAAGATTTTCTTGGTTCATGTGTCACCTGGGAGAGGGTGACCAGCTTGCTGCTCACCATTTTAGAAAGGCATCAAATTAACTGAAACTCAGAGCAACTGCAGATTGGCTCCATATGGTGGCTCCCAATGTCAGAATAAGGCACAGGCAAGTTCAACTGAGTGCAAGCTGCCAGGAGGCACCTAGTATGCTGAGGGCTAAACAACTCAGATACTAGCCTCACAGCTTAAAACCAAAATCAACTTGAACATCATTGGAACTTAAAGTGCAGTCTTCCTGGTATTATTGACCACCATACCTTATGTCTACTGATGGATTGCTGGGATTAGTCACCCTGAAATAAACATTATTTTCTTTTTTTCCTTTCTTTGAAGTAGACATTCTTTTTTATGTATTTAGTACAGGGTCTACAGGGTCTCACTACACAGGTTGGACACATAGTGATCCTTGCTGTTTTTCAGCCTCCCAAGCACTGGGATTACAGGCATGCACCACTATGCCCAGTCTCATTTGCTATCTCAGCATGCCCTGGGGTGGTAGGCATGGAAGGCCAAGGATTGAATCCCTTGCCCCTGCCTCTGTCTAAGCAGGTGCTTTAATCTGCTAAGCTATCTGCCCAGCCTGACGTTTTCTTTCTTTCTTTCTCTTCCCTTCCCTTCCCCCCTTCCCTTCCCTTCCCTTCCCTTCCCTTCCCTTCCCTTCCCTTCCCTTTCCTTTCCATTCCATTCCTTTTGTTTCTTCTTCTTCTTCTTCTTCTTCTTCTTCTTCTTCTTCTTCTTCTTCTTCTTCT
>NDGN011374774.1:0-19475 GCA_002564285.1 Tympanoctomys barrerae
TTTTAATGTATTTAGTATAGAGTCTACAGGGTCTCACTACACAGATCAGACTTCTGTTTTCAGACTCCCAAACGCTGGGATTACAGGCACATGCCACCATGCCTGGTCTCAGTCACCATCTCAGTGTGCCCCAGGGGCGGGGCCAGCACAGCTTGCTGGGGATCAGATCCCCCCTGTTGCATCTGCCTAAGCAGGTGCTTTAATCTGCTGAGCTGTGTGGCTGGCCTGACTTCAATACTCTCAAAATTTTTCTTAAAACTTAAGATACTGGTCAAGTCTGATGAGATAAATGGTACAGTAATTTAAGTAGCACATTTAAAACCAGTAATCCTTGTTGATTGGAATAAAAACAGCACTAATCTAATAGGTTGGAGAATTAAAGTTACTATAAAATTTCTCTTTTTTTTTTGCTTCCTGAAATGTTTATAATAGACAACTTTTTTTTTTTTGACCAAGGAAGGATCCTAGTAAAAGCTGCTTCAGGTATTATCATTGCTTCTACATGCTTACAGGTTGCACATAGTTTAAAAACCAAATAGATTTTCTAGGCAAAATTGAAGTTTTAAGTGAAATGCAAATGCAAAACTGACTAAATATACAAACTCCCATTATACTGTATGTCAGCAGTCCCCAACCTTTTTGGTATTAGGGACACGTTTCATGGAACACAATTTTTCAATGACTTTAGGGTGGGGTGGCAATGGTGGAAGTCTGGATGATTCAAAGGACCATTAGATTTAGATTCCTGGCATGCCCAGTTCACAGTAGGTTCAAGGTCCTGTGAAAATCTAATGTAACCACTGATCTGACAGGAGGCAGAACTCAGGCTGCCTTGGGAAGCAGCTGTAAATAGAAGTAAAGTTTGGCTTTGGCTTGTTTGCCTCCAGCTGTATGGCCCATTTCTTTCTTTATTTCTTCTCCTCCTCTTCCTCCTCCTCCTCCTCTTCTTCCTTCTCCCTCCTCCCTCCCCCCTCCTCGCTCCTTCTTCTTTCCTCTTTCGTTGTCTTTGTCTTTCTCTTCGTCTTCTTCGTCTTTTTGAGACAGGGTCTCCCTATGTAGTTCAGGCTGGCCTTGAGGGATCACAGATGTGTGCCACCATGCCCGGCTCCCATTTCTTAATAGTCCATTGACCAATCTGGGCACTTACTATGTACTATAAATTACATATTAAAAATACTTTTGTTTAGTTGGAGTGTGGTGGTACATATCTGTAATCCCAGCACTTGGGAGACTGAGGCAAGAGGATTGTTACAAGTTCAAGACCAGCTGGGCTACCAAGTGAGCTTAAGGCCAGCCTAAGCTGGATAGTAAGAACCTGTTTCAAAAAAACGAAGACAAAATAAAAAATGTTCAGCATTGAATGGTTACCTCTTAAGGGTAATGCAGCAAAGTTGTCAAAGATGAAACGACATAAGCAATAGTAATATTGAATGAGTTTCTGCTAGGCATTAAGCCTTTGGATACTTAGGGACTAAGAACTTAACAGTCCTTGTTAACTCATTTTCAAGCTTCAAGTGAACCATAATTAGCCCTTGTGACATAAGCCTAATTTTGTCATAAGGCAAAGAAACATGGGTATATCAGACCCATGTTTATTCTTTAGAATATTTCTATTGATAAATTACTAATTTTAATTTCATGAGTTTTATATTAATGTGTGCTTACAGGAAAATATAACATTATTGAGTTTATTTTTATTGAGTTTATAAAAAGGATCAAAAATTTCAACGTTGACTTTTTGATGTACAAAAATCTAAGGAACATCAGAAATAAAGTCCTATATGAATTACAATGAAAATACCAATAGTGTTTCAAAAAAATATTCTTGAACCATCACACCTTAGGCAGTCTGTGCACATGACACAGCATGTTCAATGCAAACACATTGCTTACAGTGGCAGCATACGTGTTGTGCATTCCTGGTCTTTTTGTAGGACATACTTGACATCTCAGTGGACTTGTTTTGTCAGGTGGTTCTTACTGTATTATACAGTCTGTAGTTAACCGGAGCATAAACTATCAGTAAAATAAATTATTAAATTTGTAGTATGTATTATTTATTTAAAATAGACATCAACATTTTTATGTCAGCTGTGTACTTGGTTACAAAACCTAAAAGATAACATCAGAAACAAATTCCTATATGAACTACAATGAGAATCCCAGTAGAACTCTACTGTAGAAATAAGCTTTGCTTTAACTGTTATACCCCAGGCAGTCTTCACATACGGCAATTGATGTTTCATGCACATGTCTCACGCTGATCACATGTATGTTTTGTGTTCCTGAACTCTTATTATTTATTTATTTATTTGTTCTTTTGTTTTCGCGGCCGGCTCACCCTGCCCTGGGGGCTGAGCTGGTGCAGCATGTGGTGCCAAACCATGGTCCCTGTGCTTGCCTGAGCTTGCCTGAGCTTGCCTAAGCAGGCGCTTTAGTACACTGAGCTATTGCCGGCCCCTCTTGTACTCTTACAGGACACAGCTGACATCGTTTTTGTTTTCTTGTTGTTGTAGTGGGTCTTCATGATGCTGTCCTGCATGTTCACCTGTCAGCTCACCAGTGTGTCTCAGATTTTTTTTTTACATAGTTCCCATGGCAGAAACATTCTGTTTTTCTTCTGCTGTAAATGATCTCTTGTGAGCTCCAGTCCCAATTGTCTAAGACAATTTCTCAGTGATACTTTTTTTTTTATGGTACTGGGGATTGAACTCAGGGCCTTGTACTTGCCAGGCAAGCGCTTATTCTACTGAGCTATCTCCCCAGCCCTTCTCAGTAATACTTTGCACTTGTTATTTTCTTTATAAACTGTCAAACTATCTGTGCCATACATGTTTAGGATCAAATAAGACACAAGCATTAGACAGTGCTTTGTGATATCATAACTGCATAACTGTTGAAAATTTTCATCTCAGGCTTCTGTTTTGTCGAGGGGCACTGTCTTAGTTATTCTTCTGTTGTTGCTGGGACAAATACCTGACACTCAAATTTAGGGAAGGAAAGGTTTATTTAGCTCACAGTTACCGGAGGTTTCAAGACCCTGGCCTCGCTCTAGAGGAAGAGAGGCTAGGGTGCTGCTGTGTCCAGGATGACCCTCCCCACACCTCCAAGGGAGACTGCTGTCACCAGGGGAGAGGGGCAGAATGCATACTGCCAGTTTAATGGTTTGAGCCTCTCTGGCCCCGCCCTTCAAGCCCTGTCCTGGTCTTCTGGCCATGCCCCTCAAGGCCCTCGCTGCACCTCCAGTTGAGTCTGCCCCATGAGATACATGAGGCCTTGGGGGGACAACTAAACACAAACCATGACATTCCGCTCCTGGAACCCCAAAGTCTCATGTACATCCCTTTCTGCAAAAGGTGTGTTAGTCCATCTCTAAGGGTTGCCAAAGTCCCAACAGTTTTGGCATTGCTAAAAAGTTCAAGTCCCAAGATTAGAGGCAAACTTTAAACTGAGTTCCTGTACAAATGAAAGGTTAAATACATCCAATATTCAAAGGCACAAGATAAACATTGCCATTCCAAAAGGTATACACAGGAGGATACAAACCATTGGGGACAAAACAAGTCCAAAATCCAGCAGGGCAAACATTAAGTCCTATAGTTCCATGTGGAATATTCGAAGCAATCTGTGGCAAATTGTGAGCTCCATGTGGCTCTCCCCTTATGGCACTTCTGGTGGTTGTAGCTCCCCTAGCTTCTCTCTTAGGCTGGCTTCACTCCCTCTTTGCGATTTCCCTTAGATGATCCATGTTCCTGGCGTTTCCACATTTCTGGGACTTCCACTTGAATAGGCTTCTCACTCACAGCTTTATACACTGCCCTCTTAAGGACACACTGCCTGGCCTCCTAGAGCTGGAGCTTTTCTGAAATCTGGTGTGGCTGCTGCTGCCATTCTACAACCTCGTGTGGCCGCTGCCTCCATTCTGTGACATGGGGCTTGCTGGAGTTCTCCTCAAAGCAAAGTCCCTCACCCTTGCAATTCTGAGGCTGCAAAGGGCAAGAACCTGCCACTTCCTGTGATGCCCTCAGGATGTCTTTTTTACTCTCCTGTTCTGTCTGGGCAATGGAAATCTCAGTCTTATCTTTGCAGTCCATAGCCTTCCTGGCACTTCCTTTCTGGTCAAACTCATAACATTTTAGATCATTCTTCTGGGCTTTTTGCTCTTTATTCTTAATATAAATCTCACTAAGAGCCCTCAACAATAACTATGCCACTGCCCCAATGTTTGACTGCTTTGAGATTTCCTTTGAAATATTAAGCAGTCCTCCATGTTTAATCTATGTCTCAGGCAAAAATCTCTGAACATGGGCAAAATTCAGACAAACTTTCTGCCACGCCAAAACACAAATGATCTGGAGTCCCAACAACCAGTGCAGTCCTTTTTGCCAGCCCAGTCTTTACAACAGCCTGATCTTTATAGGCAGCATTTCTGTCAGTCTTCTGGTCTGAGCTCTGACCAGAATCTTCCCTACAGAACAGCCCAAGTTGATCCAGTGCTTCTCGTGTAGACGACATCTCCAAACCTTTTCTATCTCTTCCCTTATATAAGCCATTCCCAAAAGCTTGTAATTCACAAAGTCAGGTGTAGCCACAGCAACGACCCCATTTCCCTGGTGCCAAATTCTGTATTAGTTATTTTCCTTTTGTTGCTGGGACAAATACCTGACACTCAAACCTAGGGAGGGAAAGGTTTATTTAGCTCATAATTACTGGAGGTTTCAAGACACTGGTTCAGCTATAGAGGGTCGGGGGAAAGGCTGGAGTGCTGCCTTGTCCAGGTTGACCCTCCCCACATCTCCAAGGAGGCTGCTGGCTGGGTGTGTGTGTGTGTGTGTGTGTGTGTGCAGAGCGCATACTGCCAGTTTAATGCTTCTAGCCTCTCTGGCCCTGCCCCTCAAGCCCAACCCTGGTCCTCTGGCCATGCCCCTCAAACCACTTGCTGTTCTCCAGCCAGGTTAGCCCAATGACTTACATGAGGTTTTGGGGAGACAACTAGACACAAACCATAACAGAAACCTTGACAAAATCAGTATTTCCATCATGATGAAATGTTGATATTGGTAGTACTAATTTGCTTTTCTTTACGATATCAGAGGTGTTGTATCTTTCTGAAATCCAAAGATTATATTGTACAATTTATCGGGAGCCACAGGAAGCTAGGAAATTGATCAAATGTCTGTAGGTGGACTAGGCCTGTGCTGAAAGCAAACAGGCTACCTCAGTCCTGGGATAAACATCCTGTCTGGTTAAGGTCCGCTATTAGGCACTAGGCAACATTGTATCACATGTTACTAACTTTGCAAAAGTATAAATAAAGTATTGCTTTGTTGTGTATTGTGTTAGTCTTGCCCATCAGGCAGACCAGTGACCACCTAGCCCAGCCTTTTGTCTTGTCTATCTTTCTCATTCTTGCCACCATTTCTCTCCAGGTAAAACCGATCACAGTGAGACCAACAGATCCCTACAACAATTCTGTTTTGAGATTGCAAAATTTCATCTTTGTTCCTGTGTATAGTTCCTGTGCTGGTCAATTTGTGCTGTTAGTAAATGTCACAGCAATTGAAAACCTGTAAACAAGTTGTTGAATAACACATTCTGATTAGTTTGGGAGATGTGAGTAATAAATATGTTTACAACATCATTTGATTTATTACCATATTAGTAAGAACTTGATGACAGAGTTCTGGGATAAATGTCTAAATTGAAAGCATAAGTCTTTGCATCTACAAGGGCATAAATTTTTAAGGCATATTTTGACCCATCACTTTTCCTTAAGTCTTTTACATTTAAAAGTATGTGTTACGTGCAGCCGACCTACGAAGGCTAGTAAGATGTTATATATATATATATTTAGTATGGCTATTTATGCATACAGAACATTTTACTTGCATTTCAGCCTCTGTATTTAGAGCATCTTGTAGTATTCTGTTACAATTTCCAACATTGAATGGCAATGTGGGCATTAAGTACAATACATTTCACTTGTGCAGAGACCCTCACCTTGTGTTCAGACCCAGTTCTTGGATCATTCTGTTTGTTTGCATGGCTATTTTCCAACATTTTGACTAGTCAAATATGCACCTATGTTGCTGCTTTCTTCATCATCTAAATCAAGGTGGTCTGCATTCCCTATGTCTGTATCAGTCGATTCTTGCTCCATTGTCACTGTCATAGGAACTTTGGCTCCCATGGCCAGTGTCAGAAGTCATCACCACCACCACCACCGTCATCCTCCACCCACACTGCTCTTCTGCTGTGAAAGCATACATTTTATTATAATGAATCATCTTCATCATCCATGCATGAGTAATCTGGTGATTTGCTTTTGACCTCTAAAACTTGCATATCTCTTTTTTCATGGGCTGTCATACTGAATTGGGCTACTTCTATTAAAAAAAAAATCAAAGAAACCTTTTTTATCATACCCTAGCATGGTGTGGGTCTTTTGCACCCTCTGAGATACTCAGGTAAACATGCACAAAAACAGTTAGATGGAGTATAAAGGTGGGCCCAAATCCCATTTTACTGCTTCTGCATACATACTCACTCTTTGTTACTTGTCATATGAAGTGGGTAAACACATAGTTTGCATCCTTTATTCCTTGGGAAAAGGTACTGAGGCACACAGCTGGCTTCTATAATGTTAAAATACAAAATTGCAGTACAGTAGGGGATGGGTCCATTAGACCAGGGCTTATGTCCCAAAGAAACCAAAGCTGCAGTGTTTTATGGCATAGCATTGTGATTCCTGACTTACATGGTACTGTAATGAGATTTGAATAGTTGTCCTACTTCATTACAACTGGCCAGCCGTATTTTCTTAAATAGCATTAGGAATACATAGTCTACCAGAGGAGTTTGTGCTGTTCCCAATACATAAAACATTAAAAATGGAGTTTAGGCCCTAACATGTTAGGCTTTTTAGAACATGTAAGTCAAAAGGTGTTTAAAGATGGCATTGTCCATAATGTACATGCATGAACATGTATACTAAATAATCTTCCTAATTTAAAAATACATGACATTATCAGAAATGGGAACTCCATTTAATTGAACTTTCTAGATTGCCTATTTTTGATGAAATTTTGTAATGTGCTAATAATACACATTAAACAAAATACATTAAATAATTTCATGTGTTACAGAATATTCTTAATATAACTTGACATTATTTGGGACCATCATGATTATTAATAATTTGTTCTGTATTGCAGAATTGCCCTCAAAGATTATTGACACACTGAGTGACTGTGAGCAGCTATGTATTTTGCATTTTGTGTCTACCCTCTTTTTCTTGGGGTGGAATTCACATAAAATGGGGTGTTTTTTGGCTTTTCTGAACTTTTTAAAAAATTGGGCATATTAAAGTGTAGATTTTATTCACATTTACAATATCAAATTTGAGATAGGTGTCAGTTCTGCCTGAAATAATGTTCAGGACTTACCTGGAAGAAAGGACATGTACGTTAGTGGGTGAGCACCTGTTTTGGCTGCCACGTCTTGGCACCTGTTTTGGCTGCCACATCTTGCTTGTTTTTCTTTTCCTGCCTCCTACAGCATCCATCACAATTCACACTAATTTGTTAGGTATTTTATTTCTTATGTTAGTCGATTGTTTGAAAACTCCATTTTTTCTACTGGCTATCAGATTTTGATTTTTTTTTAAATTTAAATTTAGGTATTTTGAAATAAAATTGATAGTATTTAAAAATACAGTACTTATCTGTGGCCATACCACCCACCTGCCCTCAGAAACTAATGAGACCAGGTCTTGTTAGTTCTTGGATAGGAGCATGTAAAAATAGAAATTTGGAGCATTACACACCTCTGCTTTTAAACGTGATACTGCTGTAAGAAGCCCTTTTGTTTGAAACTCATGATAATCATCTCTTATATTAGTAATAGAAATCCTTGGATATGGTAGTCTAGAATGTCCCACATATGCTATACTACAAAATGCAAAACAACCATTACTAACTGTTAAAAAAAAGTTCACATGCTTGAGCCTTACTTTCAGATTTTGGTATGTTTTAAGTTCCATAGATGGGAAATCACTGTGTAAGAAATCTTCACAGTTGGCGTAGAATGTCTACTAGGCATCCTTGAACTTTTTTTCTAGCAATTCATGATTTTTGTTTTGAAGAAATTTTTGTATTTAGTTCTGTAGGAAATTAGGAATAAAAATTTAACATTTCACTATATTAGGCATGATATATAAAAATAATCAGTAAGCTAATACCATTTCAATATAATACATGCTGTCAGTTTAGCATGTACATGAATGCTTTTATACATCCAGCCCAAAGTATTAAGTTTGAGGAACATTATAAGACCTCATAATATGTAAGGTAATTTAACTGTTAATTATATTCCCTCAAAAGATTTCTGAAATAGTAAAGTTCCTAGGTGTTTTTAGAGTAATTGAATTTATTAATTTATTTTTTTGGCAGAACTGGGGATTGAACTCAGGCCCTTGCGCTTACCAGGGAAGCGCTTATTCTACTGAGCCATCTCCCCGGCCCCGAGTAATTGAATTTAAAGGTGAGACTTTACTTTGGACATGAGTAGACCTTAATATTATTTATACTTTCTTTGGCTTATCTAATTTTAAATAAAATTTATGAACATAAATATGAGTACAAAAATTTCAAAATTTCAAATATAGTTTGATAATTTTAATACAGAAACTTTAAACTCAGATTTTAATCTCACCTATGCATTATCATGTCCCATATGTGATAATTGCACATAGTATTAGTGATAGCTGTGATTCATACAGTACTTCACAAGATACCTTTATGTGTCTTTTCTCACTTAACCTTCAAAACAACTTGTGAAAGGGAAAGGGAAGTAAATTTTTTTCCTTCCCTTTTACAGATGAAGAAATTAAGTACAGCTAGGGATATTTTTAAAAAAGGAAATAAAAAGAAGGGAAAGAGGAAAAGAAAGAAAACTATGAGCATAAATGCTTCAGTAAATAGAGATGGGTAGAGATAGAGTTTTTCACTTTCATCTGTCTGAGTTCTATGGATAATAAACAAACAAAACAAATACCAACGAAATAGCCAAAATGCTAGGAAACCAGCAAGGTTAGATGGACTTTGTTACTAAGAGAGTTGTTTTTTCCTGTTAGTTCCTATTTCTTCCTATTTGTTTGTTTTAACCAATTAGTAATGATAACTTGGTGTCTTTTTCTTGTTTGTATTTAATGAATGAAACTTATTCATCTGATCATTATTGTGTTAGGTGAATGGAGCGTTTAGCTATGATCAAATAAGAAAAGGAAAAAAAATTAGTTACTGGTGCACAAACCATATTATATAATTGGATCTTCAGATTTCAAGATTTTCTTGCGTAGACTTTTAAATGCATACATCCAGGTACAGTGATGCATGTCAGTAGGCCTGTTACTCATGAGGCTAAGGCAGGAGAATCCCTTTAGCTTGGGAATTCAGGGCTGTCCTGGGCAACATAGCAAGACCTTGTCTCAGTCAGTTGGTTGATCAGTCAATAAATACATGATTGTTGAAACCCTGATTTAAGAAAGATTTTTGTAAAGGAGTTTGACTCAGAGTTTCTTATTTTTCTTCCTTTTATTATTAGTACAGTGGTAGCTCAATTATAACCACTTTTGTTTGTGAAGAATTTGGTTCACAAGCAAACGTTGGGCAAAATTTTTTGTTTTTAAATTCTACGTCAGGTGACAAACATGACCATGGCCATCTTTCCCATACAAACACAAATGTGGCAATCTTTTCCAAAATCATGGAGCAAATTAAGTTCGTAAACTGAGGTCCCACTGTATATGTTTGTAATATATAATGATTACGTTAACTATGGGGAATTTGTGTATGCACATACCACATACTGATCCTTTTTACTTTCCTTTCTCCTGTCTCCCTCTCATACATATTGCCTTATCCCCAGGCTCTCTTGCCATTTTATAAAGTCTGTCTCTGTCCTATCATCTGTATTATTTTCCTTCTAAATTACTTATGCTTTGGGTTTCTTATATAAGAAAAACTTTGATGTTTAACTTTTTGTGTCTAATATATTTCACTTAGCATTATGGTCTCAATGTGTGTCTGTGTTCCTACAGATGGTTTAAATGTATCCTTTAAGAGTGAGTAGTACTGCATTGTGCATAAATATCCATTTATCTGTTGAGGGATATATATATAGGTCACTTTCAAGATTTAGCTATTAGGGCCGGCCAGATAGCCCAGAGGACTAAAGCACTGATGGCAGAGCACATTGGGCGGGGTTTGATCACTGGTGTGCTGTGCCTGCCCTGCTCCTGGGGTGTGCTGAGATGGCGATTGAGACTGGGTGTGGTGACATGCACCTGTAATCCCAGCTTTTGGGAGGCTGAAAACAGAATCACTATGAGTCCGATTGATGTAGGGAGACACTGTACACCCTGTCTTAAATTCATAAAAAGAAAAAAAGATGTAGCTATTAAAACCCTCCTTTAAAATTGTAATTCTGCTCAGTGGAATAAGCGCTTCCATGGCAAGTGCAAGGGCCTGAGTTCAATCCCTGGTTCCTCAAAAAAAAAAAAAAGCATGTTTTAAGGGGAACTACCCGCTCGGGCCCCCCTCTTGGACAGGAGCTTTCTTTCTCTCAATAAATATATTCTGCTCATAAAAAAAAAAATTTGTAATTCTACCTTAATGTAAAAATCTTACATCTTGAAAGTACTTGTAGTTTCTTAGATGAGGAAACTAAGATATAAAGAAGTTGAAGCTTTCCCAGTGTCATATACGAGAATTGTAACAAAAACCTACATTTCCAGACTTTCAGATTTTTCCTTTCTTTTTCTTGTTTTTAGTCATTATGTTGGTAAGATGCCCTTTACATACTTAAAAATAGATCTTTTGTATTTTAATATATGTTTGGTTAACATTGCTACTTTGTGTTAAAATAAAAATACAAAGTTGACTTTTAATTTTATGAAAATTTTAATTCTTTGTTTAATTTTAGGTAAATTGATTTGTACAGAATCCTGGTTATTTTGAAGATGGCTCAAGAGAATATTGCTTCCTGTTTAAATTACAATTAACATCAAGTTTTCAGAGCAAAAGAAGCTGGGATTTTTAGATCATGCCATCTGAACAGAACAAGTTATTTTTCTGTTGAAAAAGAAACTACTTTAGGATATATTATGAAAAATCTGGTCGTTGATACTATCAGATCAGTACCTAAACCAAAAATTTCAGAAAGTGGTTTTCATTATGAACTTAAAAATGTGAAAATTAACTTGCCGAAGGTGAATATTCCCAATGAAGTCTTAATGAAACATGAAGTTAACAAGTATAGAAGATTATTTTGTAGTAAACCTCAGACTGCAAGAAAATCTATTAGTTTAAAGACTATAAACTGTGTAGAAGAATGTACATTGCTTCAGAAATCTGAGCGAGCAGAAGAGGGTATAAAAATGTCTGCAAAAGTGCTCAATTTCAGCTGTTTAAAATGTGGAGATAACACACGATATAGCCCAAATGATTTACAGAAACACTTTGAAATGCGACATCATGGTGAATTGCCTTCATATCCTTGTGAAATGTGCAGTTTTTCAGCAAATGATTTCCAAGTATTTAAACAACACCGCCAAACCCACAGAAGCACTTTAGTAAAATGTGAGATTTGTAACAGTGAATGCGTATATACCTTATTGGACTTGACAAAACATTTCATATCCACACACTGTATTAATGGTAATTTCCAATGCGAGAAGTGCATATTCTCCACCCAGGATGTTGGCACATTTGTTCAGCACATTCACAGACACAATGAAATTCATTACAAATGTGCTAAATGCCATCATTTATGTTTTACCAGAGGAGAACTTCAGAAGCATCTTCCTGTCCATTCTGGTACTCTTCTTTTCACTTGTCAGTATTGTAGCTTTGGTGCCACCAGGAAGGACCATCTTGTAAAACATGTTATAACTTTTCACAAAGAACACTTATATGCAAAAGAAAAATTGGAGAAAGATAAATATGAAAAGAGGATGACAAAGACTTCAGCAGGACTTAAGCTAATACTGAAAAGATATAAAATAGGTGCATCGAGAAAGGCATTCTGGATACGTAAAAAAGTTCACAGTGAAAGTAACAGAAGTATTGATAAAAATACTCAAGTGCTTAATTTAATGAACAGTACACAGATTAAATCTGAAGATCAGAGCCATCTTGGTCAAGAGCATTTAAATAAAGAAAAAAGTGAGAAAATACATTGTGAGAACAGTGGTACGCCCACAGAGTCAGAAAAGCCAGTCTCTCTAGACACTGGACAGTGTAATAGAGCTGATGAGGGATCAAATACTACAGATTTCTTGAAGACTGCTCTACAAGGACCTACAGTGTTAATGGTAAAAAATAATAAAATAACAATTCCTGCTAACTACAGTGCTAAGTTTATGGGCTTCAGGATGTTGGATGGAAGGCAGCACATTGTCATAAAATTGTTGCCTACCAATAAACAGAATGTATGTTTACCAGCGTCACAGTCAGATGCTGCAAAGGACAGTACTGGTAATTTGCAGTCCCAGACTTTGGATACCACTGGGTTTTTACCAGGAGTGACAAATGATTTAAATGACACAGTTTATAAGAAAACAACTCAACTTTCATGTTCATCTTCTGTACTTTCAGGAAAAATTATTTCAGAAAAAGAATTGGCTTTGATACCTGAAAGGAATAATATGCTTCAAACAGTGGATTACAATAAAAATGTGTCCTCTTCACCAGCATCATCAGAACTGGTTAGCACATCTGTGACTTTGACTACAAAAATTGAAGCAAGAGATACTGTTCACTTATGGGCAAATAATGTTACTCAGCATCATCCTGAAGTATTAAATACCATCAATAAAAGTTCAGATAAAGACAGCCATACTACAAAACCAAATGTATACAACTGTGGAGATATGCATAACTATTGCATTAATGATGTCAACTCTGAGATAAGTGTTGATTCCTCCAACCAAGGATCATTACCTTTCCATAATTACTCAAAAGTGGACAACTCTAGTAAACGTCGTAGGCTTTCAGGAACACCATTATGTGAAAGCTTTCAGAGAGAATCTTCATCAAGCAAAACAGCTGCTCAGCAACAAATTAGTGAGACAGTTTTATCACTAGTGAGGAAAGAGACCTCAAACCCTGATAGCCTGTTAGCATCTGTCAACCTTTTAAATGATAAAGATGGAACTTTAAAAATGAAAGCTGAAATGGAAGAGCAGTGTGTTTCAGAAAAAGGACAAAATACTGATGGACAAAATCTCTATGCCAATGAAAACCAAAATTTAGAGAATATGATTGAAAACTCAACATGGAATGACTTTTCTAATGATGATTCACTTATGATGCCTAGAATCACATCTGTTTTCTCCCTTCAGAGCCAACAGGCAGCAGAATTTTTGCCACCTGAAATAAATAAATTACTTCAGGAGGAATTCAAACCAAAATATGTAAAACAAGACTCTAAAATTCCAACTAAAAGCTTGACACTTAATTGTGACCAGTCACTTCAAAAACATGAGGGAGATGGAGCAGTAGTTGAATTATCCAAAGACATCAAAGTGGAAGATGTCTTTCCAGTTCCATCTGGCAGTGTTGGTGTTAGTATGGCTACAAATGATTTAAATTTAAAATTTAATGGAAAAGATAAGCAAGTGTTACCAGTTTCACAGGACATGAGAGATTCAGAGAAGGCATCTAGAATTTCAGGTATTAGCACATTACTTAAGACTCAGTCAGATGCAATAATAACGCAGCAGCTTGTAAAGGACAAACTACGAGCTACTACACAAAGTTCAGCTTCTTTGTATGTGCAGAATCCACTTCTAAACTCAGAACCGAAAAAGACTATATTTGTTCAAACTCCAAAAGGTTATTTTATACCATTGCATGTCGCTAATAAGCCTGGATTCCATGTTGTTTCAGGAAGACCACTCCCACTGGTTAATACACAGGGTGTACCTGCTTCTCTTGTTTTAAACAAGAAACCTGGGATTATTTTGACATTTAATAATAGGAAACCTGAAGGTGGTTCCACTGTTAAAACAGAGAGTGCACCAGCTTGTGGAATTATAACTAAGGAGCCTTGCAAAACACCTTTTTTAAAGGTAGAACAAAACAGTAATTGTCTTACACCTGCACTTTGTTCCAGCATTGGCAGTTGTTTGAGCATTAAAAATAACACAGAAAATACATTGCCATTAAAAGGCTCTTATCTTACTAAAACATCAAGCAATTCAGCAAAAGCTGTCCCTACTAATGTGTTGTCTGAGCAGCAGGGCACAAAGTTGAGTATCTTGGATTCAGTAAGGCAGCAGAGTGAAAATTTTTCAAAATCTCCGCTTTATACCCTTTTGCCCGATGGCAAACAAGCTGTTTTATTGAAGTGTGTGATGCCAAATAGCACTGAGCTGCTTAAGCCCAAGTTAGTCCAAAATAGTACTTACTATAAAAATATACAGCCAAAGAGACCTGAAGGAACTCCACAAAAAATACTGCTGAAAATTTTTAACCCTGTTCTAAATGTTACTGCTGCTAGTAATATGCCAGTTGGTAGTAGCTCTGTTTCCTCCTTTCAGAAGGACAGTGTGCCTTCTAGTCAGACTTCAGAGCAGAAAGAGCCGGAATCTTCCAGAGATGCCTTACCCTTCATAGATGATTTGATGCCAGCAAATGAAATTGTTATAGCTTCTACTGCAACATGCCCAGAATCTTCTGAGGAACCAGTATGTATCAGTGATCATTCAGAGGCTAGAGTAGTAAGGTGTAAAACAGATTGTACAGTTTCAAGAAATTTCAATAGAAGAACTTCCAAAAGAAATCTTTCGAAAATAAAAATTCAGGTAGGAAGCAAAGATTCTGAAACTGCCTTTGTATCCAGAAACAGAAACTGTAAACGGAAGTGTAAGGATAGTTACCAAGAACCTCCAAGAAAAAAATCAGCATTGTATAGAAAGTGTAAAGAAAAGGCTAAAGCTGAAGATGGACATGAAACATTTGGATTTAATAGACCTAGGCTTTCAAAAGATTCAGTCAGAATTTTGCGACTTTTCCCTTTTTGTTCCACGCAGCTTGTGAAATGTCCTAGGAAAAACCAACCTGTTGTGGTTTTGAACCATCCTGATGCAGACACACCAGAAGTAGCAAATGTAATGAAAACTGTCACTAAATTTAATGGACACATAGTTAAGGTTTCATTGTCAAAAAGAACTGTAAGTGCTTTACAGGAACCAGCTGGTTATGACCCTTCTAAAACAATTGACGATGATTTTTCCAAGAGGCATAAGACATTTAAATCTGTTAGTTCTGTGAAAGAAAGATTTGTGTTAAAACTAACACTCAAGAAGACAAGCAAAAACAATTACCAGATTGTGAAAGCTACCTCTGAAAATGTTTTAAAAGCTAGGTTTAACTGTTGGTTTTGTGGTAGAGTGTTTGACAATCAAGATGCTTGGGCTGGTCATGGACAGAGACATTTAATGGAAGCTACTCGGGATTGGAATATGTTAGAATAATTTACCAAAATTATCAAAGAAAAATTGGAAGCAGTGGATTGAATTAAAATGATACGGACATTTTCTAGTTATCATAGTTCCTGCAATATTTGAAAAGTTGGTTATATTTCTGTGAAAGAGCAAAATTTCACATGTACTTGAAAATGCCATCATTACATGTTTTGAAAAAAGCTGATCAATACAAATGTATCTTGATTTAATTTCTTACAGATGTAGGAAGTTATGGTTAAAGAAAATTTTGATCTTTTTTCCAATGTAGTTCCTTAGGGATTGTTAATATAGGTGATGGCAGACAGTTTCATTCCCACTCGTCTTCCACCAGCCTTATGAATCTGATAAATACAGCTTTGTGAAAATATATAGCTCTTTCACAATGTAACTGATTGAGTTTTTCATCACTTGTAAAGATAGAGACCCTGAGTAAAGGAGTTATTCTGTATTGCTAATGCAGCTCATTTGAAGATTATTAGGACTCCTTTGAAAATTATACTTAACTCACCATAGCTACAGCTTAAATAATACTTGAGTTTGGGAAAAGTTAATCTTGAACTGTGACCTGTGTCAGAAGTTTGAATACCCTCCCAAGGTGAGCTTTTTTTCCTAAATGGCTGTATTGCAGTAGATGGGCAGCCTTGAGAGAAGAATTTAAGCCTTTGTTCAGTTTTAAAATCCAGTTAATAACTCAGCATTTTCCCAAGTTGGATTACATTTTCAGTCATACTTTTGCTTAGAATTCCATTTTTTCCCCTATAAATTAAGCAGACAATTTTTTTTATGGTTGCTGTCCCATTTAAAACCATAGGATATAGAAGCACCTCAAAGGGAATAGACTCTTGAAAATCAGATTTTTAACACATAATTTGAAGCAAGATTAACAAAGTAAATCACATATTTGTATTTATTAACTGTTACTATTCAAACATGTCCAAGATAAGGCAGACTTTTTGGCTATGAGTATATATGTGTGTTTGTGTTTCTGTTTTTTATAAACAGGGTCTTACTACATCTAAACTGGCCTTCAACTTGCTATATAGCCCCGGCTGGCCTTGAAGTCACTCACTGTCCTGCGTCAGCCTCCTGATTGCTGGGATTACAGGCTTGTGCCACCAAGCCCAGCTAGATAGACCACTTTTGTTAGCAATTTTTCAGTATGACTGATAGTCCAGAGCAGATACATACTGATTGTTGGTTTTTGAAAGTGGGAAAGCATTAACAGTGGATACAGTGGCATTTCATAAATCTTTAGGATAGAATCCTGAGGGACATGTCTGAAATGAACATTTTCATGACAATAGAATCAGTGGATTCACTTTCACATTGTAGGCTTGCATTAAGTTTGGTTGGATCATTGGATAATAAAGTTCTTATATTACAAAATTATGTACTATATATTTGTTACATTGTTACTATGCGTGTTGATATTTTCCTTAATTGGACAAAAAAACTTCAGGGCTTTTTTCTGTATATAACAAATCTGTACATAATTTTTGTACTTTGTTATGTAAATTTTGCACAGGAAGTTTTTGACAAAAGTTTAATTCTGTGCATGCACTAATACTTGTTTGTTTAATTTAAAAAGAATGTACACACAAGACTATTCATGTTTATTTTCTTGGTTTTTATGTCCAATGTAGATTTTTTTTTTAAGTAAGTAAATTGATTTTTCAGGGATTGAACACTATTAGCAAGTGCCTAAAAAAGATGTGAAACAGTTTACATATGTCAAATGTAACAGTAGGTCCCAAAGTGGGCCCATTCCCCTAATAGTTTTATTTTAAAGAAAGCCATACATAGATGCTTCAAGCTATCTTGCTATGCAGATTATACTTGTACTGTTTTGTGCAGTTTATCTACTTTCTTAGTGAAGTATTTTTTTTGTATAAAACCTGTTAAAATTGTGTTTCTTAAATTGAGCCTAAGAATGGAGTTAATTGGAAATATATAGTATATATTAATAATGTATATCATGTTTAAAGAATGATAAACATTGTTAACTTCATTGTTAATGAACGTTTTCAATTAAAGTTATATTAAATTTGTGTTCATATGAGGAATTTTTTGTGCTAAAGTCTGATGGACATTTTATTCTAAAGAAAAATATTTGGATTTCTGTGGGGGTGGGGATATTTTTTCTTTAATGCAAGTAAACTATACGAAATAAAGTAGGATTTCTCCAAAAATAATAGATGACATTTTGTTTGAAAACAGTCACATTTGCCATAATCTTCCAGTGGTTTTGCTGGCAAGGTAAGCCATAGAGTTTTATGCTCTTCAGTATGCTATAGTCATAAAATTGAAATTTTATTATAGACGCCATCTGTGATGAGGTGTTGCCTCCTATGAATAGAGAGAGGGAACTACAACTGTAACACTATGAACATACATTTCAGAATTGCCATACCACAAAAAGAAATGTAATGTTGGATATACATCTCTGGTCTTTTAAGTTTTAAAATCCATTTAAAGTCATGACTCAGACATTCTAATAGGAACTTGTGTTTTTGTTAATTCTGGAGGCAATTGTACTTAAAGATTCTTATAGTCAGAGTAGGGAGAAAAAGCCCGACACCCTCTACCCCATTCTTTTTTTCTTGACTAAAACTGAACTAAAGGTGATGTTCCAAATTGCATGCGCTATATTGAAGTTCTTGTATTACAAGTAAAGAGTTGTTTTATATTCAATCAAGGGGGTCATGAGATTGATGTTTCATATTCATTTCTATTAAATTGGGCCTCTCACTATTTGACATTTACTTAAAAAATAGTTCACATTTCAGTTTTTGAAAACTTAAGTAGTACTGATTGAAAAAAAATTGCATGTGAGTTTTTGTTTTTTTGAGACACGGGGTCTTGCTCTATACCTCAGGCTGGTCTTGAGTTGACTAAGGAACCCAGGCTAGCCTCAAACTCAAAACAGTCCTGCTTTACTCAGAGTGCTGGGATTACAGGGATGCTCCACCACGTCTTGAATGTAGAGTTTCTATCTACCCAAATCCCATAATGCAGAGTCAGTTATGGGCAATACATACATGAATGTGACCGTGTTTTGTTAAAATTTATGAAAATTGAATAATTTGAACTTGGCCCAGCAGCGAGTTTACTGACCATTGCTTGGGTTTCTTTGGTATTTTCATCATAAAACACTAGCTTGATAGTTTGTGATATATACCATCTGTAAGTGATAAAGTATAAATATTAAGTTGCATGCATATAAGACTGCCAATGTAGATATGTTTGTATAAAAATGAGAAGTATAGTTAGGGGAAAATTATGCTAAAAGTAGGTCAAATTATGGGCAGATTAAAAGGAAGTAAATATGAAGTTATGTCCAAATTAGGTAGAAAGTAGATTCTATCCTTTCAGTCATTTGAAGTATTTTTAAAAAGTAACAGGAGTTCTTAGGACACAATGGAAGTGAGGTGAAAGTACATATATCAATTCCACACGGCTAACTGATTTTAAAAAAACAAACCAAGGTTCTATTTCACCATTGACACTTACTCAAGTTGTGGTTTACCTATTTGAGGTGTTGGGGTTTTTTTTTTTTTTTTTTTTGCTTAAAGACTCATTAGTGTCCTTATCTCAGCAGAGAATCTTGAGTTCATTGGAGAACCTATCTGGCAACTTGCTGGGAGAAGTACTTTTCCAGGGCACTGTTGGTGTTAAGAATAGCATTAGCAGAAAGTTTTCCTGCAGTGCAGAGTTAAAGTGGTTTATTTTGATGTTCATTGTAAGTGCTTCTTTTAAGAACTAGACGAGGGAGTTCTCATTGAGTCACTTATTGACAAGTTCTCTGATTTGTGTTAGTGCCCCCAAACGAAAAATATTTTTCTTCAAAAATACAATGTAAACACACCTATAATACTCAAATAACAACTAAACAAAAAAGGGGATACAGATGAATGTCCATTTTGTATCTGTATTCAAAATGGCTAGG